>CALNXK010000002.1:8202500-8212079 GCA_942486035.1 Porites lobata | reverse complement strand
CAACAGCGACAGTACCGGCTCTCGCGGCGCAGGACCTTCGTAATAACGGCATCCGCGAACATGATTCTAAATCGTAAGCAAAACACGGTAAGATGATGGTGACAGCTGGTGAAAACAAAGGTTGTCTGCAGTTTGCTGGAAACCGCCTTTCTGGGGCCAAACGCCAACAAGGCGACAGTTGTGTTTCTTATGGAACCCTGAGTTGTTTTGGAGAATGATTTGTTTGTTAAAAGCAAGGCTAAGCGTGAGCGCATCTTCTATTTAGGCGAGACTAATTTATTCAAGTTCGTCTAATGGTTCGTGCGTCTCAGATTTATTGTCACGATCTCGCGTATCAACGACCAATAAATAGAAACCACGGAACGAGGGAAGGTTCAATTTTGACCATAAAAGTCAAAGAATAGAAAAATATGGGCATAATTCTTCGTCCCTGACATCGTTTTTTTAATCGTGTGAGCGCATTAGCTCAAAATGGAAAACAAACAATCATTTAAAAAAATAATTTTGGTTTCATGCCCATTGTTCGAAGATGATCACGTTGGCAGTTACTAAGGACTCCAGTGTGTATTAACTTTTGAGACCATGAACTCTTTAAATATCAACGATCTGGGTTTTCCGACAGCTTGGGATTTTAACAAAACTGTCAAAAAGTTCTGTGATCAAGATTTCGATTACTATTTTCTTACAGGTTACCCACAAATAGTAGCTGCAACTTGAATAAACCTGTTAATGTGCGGAAAGTTGCATTTGTAAACTCTAAAAGTTTTTATTTTTGTTGTCGAGGAAAGGGGCGATGATATTACGTTACTTGTCAAAGGAATTGTCCACAGACGAGGAAAGAAAAGAGTTTGTGGTTTGTCGACAACAAAAATTGACGCTTGTTTATCGATTGAAAACCTCTTTTAGAATATTTATTTTCCGACCCACGGACTGAATATTTCTTCGTATAATAATACCCCAAAGGCTTCTGTTTGAACTTTCTCGCCAGAAAAATACTTTTAATTCTTTTTACTTACAATTTACGCCTCTTTTTATCTTTAAATAACATTTTTTATAATATATTGCATGTCTATATATATCCATTATTTTTCTGGCAAATAAATAAGTAAAATTCTTACTTTTCTGCCGATTTGAGGCTGACAAAAGAATCTTGTCTTATCTTAAAATTATAAAACTTCCATTTAGAATGTATTGGGGTATCAATCATACTAGCACAGGAACCCATTTTGTTGGCTAGTTTTGCCGTTTAGGAGAAAGATAAGTTATTAATCAGGGCATCCAACGATGGTTTCTTTTTTAGGCTATCCAAGTACTTTTGAATATCTGGAAATGCATTCTAAACGGCGCGTAAATTTGTATCTGTTTGGTCGTCCTTGGGAACTTGAGTCTTTTCGAAATTACAAAAGGCAGTATTATTTTTCAAAATTTTAGATGAGTTTGACTCATCACGAAAGAAATTTTCTGATTCCTCTTTTCCCACATTTTGAATCAAAAGTTTTAGGTTCCTTTTTTTCAACGAAAAACACCCTAGTTGGAAAGTAAAATATAAAAAAATAAAATTTCAGAAAATCATGGAGAATTTTTAAGATAAACTTCGAAAATTGTACGTGAATGGAACAGTCATCTACAATTTTTTGCCGTCCTCAGTAATAGAAATTCTGAACAAATTTTAGAGAAATGTAAGGCTTTCTTTTCCCCAGAGACAAAAGAAAACCGTCTGTAATAATGATGGTGTCCGTATTAAGCGAGTGTCCGCAAAGCGGGGTTCGACTATTACATGGGAACGTAAATCACGGATTGACACAGGTTTTTGGTGCAGAATCAGGGGATGTAGCATAAGCTTGTTTCTTTGAAAGTATTTCGATAAAAAAACTGCAGAACCATGAACGTGTTATAATTTCATAACTAAACTTATCAGTTACATGTAACAATACTAATACTAATTATGTCATATTGTGATTCAAGAATAACTAGTATTCATTTTGCTAAAATATATAAATTTCATAATTTTTATCATTTACTGAGACAATTGTCGATGTGTTTTGTTGATATCAGAATTTTCAATCCCTCGCAAATTTCTCCCCACAAACAGGGCAGAGAATTTCCTTCTCCATTTGGTCCTTAGAATCTTTGTCACTCCTTTTCCCAAACGAAGACAAAATGCTCCGGTGCTTCTGTCTTTAATCGCCCTTGACGGCGCTTCAGAACTAGATTCTTTTCAAAGTTCTTTCCTTGAAGGTTCTCTTTCGAAAGGGTTCCAAGGTAGCGCACAAGACCATTACATAGCAGCACCTTTGAAAAGGTCCTTTATTTTCAGGAGCTCTTCCTTTTCTCTTCCTTCGATTTAAAATGTATATTGATTTGAGTTCCTTCTTACTTACTTTGGTCGTTGCTTGTTTGTCATCCGTGCTGTTTTTGACGTTGTTCTCGATTTAACTTGATTTTCGATCTCATTGCAGTCATTTTTTCGCTCTTTTCATTAACATCCTGATGTTCTGATGCGCACATTACTCTCCGGTGATCGTTCAACAGATCTTCGGTTTAAAGAATTTCTTTATAGTTACAGGAGGAGGTAGTAGCCTTAAATTAACGTCCTTTGGTTGATGGGCGTTTCCGCTTGCCCCCTCAAACGCTCGGCTGGCTTTTGATGGCTGTCTAAGAGAAGGTTCTGTTGAACTCAAAACACCATTTGTTTGTCCCAGAAAATAAAGGAAAAAACAACAACAAAAAAAGATAATCGTTTAAGTTAAACAAAATATCTAACAAGGTTCAAAGTTGAAGCCTAGAAGCGGTAGCAAAGCACGATAAAGTTTTAACCAGACTCTCATAACGTCCCCAGAAAACGGGGCAATGAGAGAAGGTTGAACTCTCGCAGGTTATTAATAATTTGAAATAAATATCAGATAAGTAACTGATCATGCTGCAATGTTAAAATAAAACTTATTCTCTGTTGTGTACTGAAACCAGTATACACAGACAAATAAAATCTCCGGACTTTTTTTCTTCACGTGTGTCTTTACAAAATTAGAACAGAGAATTTGGTAAAAAGATCAAATTTTGGTTACATTTTTATTAATTCTTATAACCTTTTCTCTTGGTTACGTATTAATATTATGGATCATTATACGCTTCTGAAACTGCCCACCCCTCCCCTAAGCCAACATTTGCCCTAAGTGAGAAGTACAAAGTCATATATTTTTCGATGTTATTTTTTGATGTTTACATTCACGTGGATAACAGAAAGAGCTACAGTAAATTTTGTGGGAAGAAAAACATAAAAATTCAAAGCGGTGGTGAGACGATGAGAAATGCTAGCGGCCAGCAAGGAACGCCCAGCAAGGTGAAAATGAGGGGCAGTGAAAACAAAGCGAACATGACAGAGGGAGACAAAATATTGGGAGTAAGCATTACGACAATTCCTCCATAAAAATAATGTGTAACTAGGAAGTTTGACGATTTAGTCCAAAAACAGCGTTGTAGTTGTGCAAAACAACGGCAAAGAAAAAAAGAGCGTGCTGCACGTGCAAATTGTTTTTTTGCTAATTAGAAAAAAAAGTGCTACGTCCAATTTGTTTTTTTGCTAGTTAGATCTATTAAACTTGATGCCATTTTCATTGCCGTCCCCGTTTAGCATTACACGTTTTAACTTTTCTTGTTTATAAGCATTATTAACCAGAGCTTCGCTTTTAGCCCTGGCTAAATCTATTTAGTAAAATCCAACTAGTGGTCTATTATCAATGCTGCGTTCTGATTGGTTGAGCTACTGCTAGGCTATATTATGTTTTATTAAAAACTGAATCATTGGATAATGCAATTCTAGCATTTTTATTGGCTTAGCCGTTATGGTATATGAGCTAATATACCATGTTCTCCATATATGGTCGGTGTACGCGTCAGTTTAAAATTGGAAGCTGGCTGAGATTTTTTTTCGCGAAGGATAGAACGGCGCCCAACCAAATCATTTTAATTCATTTCTTAGAATACTAAAATGCAATTTCAACAAAAGAAAAAAGGCAAAAACAAACAAAAAAGTCACAAGAGCTTGTTTGAAAGTTTGTCAGAAAACACATGAAAACACATGGAACTAAAAGTACCTTGACCAGCTACGAAACGACAAGTGTTGTTTCTTCATGATCGCGAAACCATTCGGGGATCTGAGTCACTCGCCGATAGATAACTGCAGCTTGTTTATCCGACATCAAGAATATAAATCACAAGTAAGGGAGTACAAATACAGGCTATGCAGCCATTCACTAGAGCAATCGAGGGCGGCAGTATAGCTTCTTTTCTCGTTCAGCAAAACCAGCTTGTGGCTTCAAACAACTTCATAACAACGACCGCAGTATACCGGTAGTTTTCTCCGTTGTTCTTACTTTTATAACCACCGAAAATCAAATTCACAGTAATTTCGACGGCTGTCACTTAAAAATTCCTTTCCTTCATTATCTGCCAGGTTTTAAGCTGTTCTGTTGTGTAAAATCCTAGAATCACGATGAGGTTTTTAAAAACTAATGTTCATCGCTACAATGTTTTGATTCTTCATTCATGTAGTCTAGGCAGTCCGTTCGCGCGTTGACAGTTTTGATAGACGTGTGACATGTGAATGGCGGAGTCACTTGTCTTTTCCGGTTTGTTCTGGTCAGGGCGATTCAACGACATTTTGTGGGCGTTTTAATAAAACAATTATTCCACTCGGGCTTGTTGGGTATGAAATGATTATAGCCAACTCGGCGCTATGCGCCTCGTTGGCTATCTATCATCTCATATCCAACGTGCCCTCGTGGAATAATTGTTAAATAGCCCACTAGCAGCAAAAAGCGCGGGCTTTTTGGCGGCAAAAAGGATTAAAGTCTAGCTTTAACCTGCTAAACCTGTTTTGTCTCGATATTTTTAACCAGCTAGTTGGATTTTACTAAAAAAATTATTCCGCTCGCCCTCATGGCCTCTAAGTCGATAGCCCATTTCCTTCGGCCTCATGGGCTATTGACTCAGAAGACCATGAAGGCGAAGGAATAATTGTTAAATATTATTGTTAAGAAAATTAATGTTGGTCACTCTTGGGACTGGTTAAGAGGAGTTCTTGATGATGACTGAGTGGTTATCAATCGTTCAACGTTGCTAAAATTAAGGACCGGTCGGGGAACTGTTCTTTAACCCGAGTGCTTGGACAAAAGTGTGTGATGAGGATTTTTACACTTTTCTTTATACAAATCAATATTTACTTACTACTAAACGGCGTCGAGCAACTTTTGCTCCTTCAGAAACAATGTAGCTTCGGTGCATGAGTTGCTCTGGGTAACGCAGACCTACCAGCCGCTGACCGTTATCTAGCTCAACGCGGACTACTCTCAGCGATCGACTTTCCTTGCTGCAACAAAAGGAAAAAGAAAACTGCTCGGCGACAAGAACCAAACACAATGACACGACCAAAACTGACGCCTCGGGAACCGAAGTCGCCAGACGGACAAAATATCAACCGCTAAAACATACTGTGAATACATTGTGCGACCATTCACATATAACCTTTTTAGCAGTGCTTTGGCTTTTATAGCGATTCATGCTTTTGATAATCAGTTCTTTTGGAAGCGAAGGGATTAAGAGTTACTTACCTGAGACCAATTTTATCAGCATTTTTAGCCATGGCCATCTCCAACGCAGACAGCAAGGGAATAATCCCACCACACAATAAATGGATCTGAGTAATGCGACAGCCGGCTGACGAACAAACAAAAACGGGAGCTCGTTGAATTATTTACAGTTGCTGGGTCCCTTCCAACCCACCTTGACTCTTGTTTTTCCCTAACGGATGGCTTTAGGAAAGAAACATGGGTTAGGGGTGGGGAGGTTGGGAGTTTTTCCAGAAACGGTGATCGATCCAATGGTGAGCCATTTTTCTCATGGTTGCCATTTGACTTCGTGTAAATATATGTGAAATATCACTCTTGACCACAGAGTGGCCAGTTTGAGGTTTCACGTGAAACTGGGTTGGTTCTGCGTCCAATTGCACTATGGGACTGTTTTGTGAGAGAAATTTTAACCCAGTTTCTTGCGCAACCTCGTAACAGCCAATGAGTGAAGACATAGCGTCAAAAGGGATCAAAGTGCATTCGACATACCAATGACCTGAACCTGACGCGCAACCTCAAAATGGCCAATACCAAGTAACCATAAAAGGTATTGATATTAGAATGCTACTATGCTGTCTTTTCTTTCTAATGAACAGGTCAGGATAGGACGGAATGGAATGGAATGGGATGGCATAGGATAGGATGGGATGGGATGGGATAAAGAAAGATAGCATGACCATATCTTAATCATGGACTGCATTACCCATCAACGTTACGTATTTTTTTAAAGCTAGCCAGTAACAAGTTGATAACTTTTCATTGTATCGTGCTCACTGTAAATTTAAAAAATTCGTTTCATTGCAACTGAATGTCATCATTGTATCGCGCTTTAGGTGTCCCCTATTAGATGAGGGTTTCCCCTCTACTAGATATTGTATTGACACGTTCATAAAGTTTATTCGTTCATTAGTTCATTAATTAACAAATTGTCGGAGTTATTCTTTTAAAGAAGGATTAAATCATTTTGTCGAGTCACTTCCTCGTGGTCTCTTCAGGGGACTTCTAAGATATACACCACTGTAATAAAGTTTTCACTTACTTTTACAAGAAGGTCCAGTCTTGCAGCCTAATCCATGAATACAGTGATCTCTGGTTCTTTCGTACTGTGCTTTCCATCCAGCTTCTAATGAATCAAAAGTATACAAAAGCATTTAGTTCCTGACCAATCAAAAAGTATTTGAAATTTTACGAGTTTTACTTTTCGTGTAACCTGTTAAACGGCTAGCAAAACATGAAGTCACAACAAAAGAATTTTTCTGTTTACTGGTTTTCATTCCAAAAGCTCTGCAACCACAACGACGACGGCAGCGAGAACATCAAAAAATTCATTTTATGAACAAAAAAATAGCTCTACACGTACACTACGCTTTTTAGTACATTTCTTTAACGTCCACTGCACGACTAGGACGTGAAACCCCCTAAAGCGACGTTTTATGGAGGACGAGACGACAACGAATTTTTATTTCTCTTTTTGAAGATAACTACAGTTTTTGAGAATTTAGCTCAGGAATATTCGCCTATCTTTTTACAAATTAGGACAGGCTGGCACCCGTGCAGTGTACTAGATTTCAAACAAATCACAGTAAAACACGCGGACAGCACTTCTGATTTCACACGGCTTCCCGGTGGTAGATACAAAAGATAGCCTGACGAGGCCCGCCTCCCTTACCTGCATCTTCCAGTGAAATCCTATTGTACTTGTGCAGAAGATCGGTTTTTTCTTCTTCAAAGGAGACCGTCCTGTGTTTGGTCTGCACAAAACAAAAAACGAAGTAAAAGCGGAAATTATCGTTGGGTAGAAATTCCACAACCGTAATATGTCGCTTATAAGCCCTGGGTTTATACATTTTCTTAAGGGGTTTTAAGAGAGCTAATAAACGAAGGGGCTAATAACCGAAATAGAAAAGGCGCTTCGAAACATTCTATAGCAGTGCTGAACAAGAAATCTTTAGCATTTACTGGTTTTTAAGCAAGCTTCAAAATGTCATAATAAATCGAATTCATTTTAATTCGTTTGGACGCGCCGGGAGCTTAGATCCTGGGAGGCTTAATCGCATGTACTTTATCGTTTACAGGAAGAAATCACAACTTCAAGTCTCTGAATCTGGTTAATGAAGCACACCGGATTAGTCCAGATGAAACGTTAGAGGGGAAGGTGCTTATTTAAGAGAGAGGGCAGGGCTGTATAGAGGATTTACGGTATTTAAACCAACCAACCAACCTAAAATTTGAACTTTTAGGGCGTTCACATCGGTGAAAAGCAGTTTTTCGCCCTTACATTTACCTTGTAATGTTAAAAAGATGGGTGGAAGACTCCTTTTGTATCGCTAGAAGGTAAAGCCGTCTCCCTTTCTGTTCCCTTTTGGAACAATAAAACCCGTCAAACTTGTTTTTTCCATTGTCTTGTAACTGCTTCACTGCCGAATCCCAGCCTATTCCGCGATCAACGTTTACAGTCATGTGTCTGAAAAAGGGAAATGAAAATAACTGAGAAGGGATTTCAGGTTATTCCTTCGTATGCATTGCGCATTACTTCACGCTTGATAAGCCCACGCCAACAGATCATAACAGGACGCACGCACTTAAAACAAGGCGGCTTTTGCCTTGACACTGGAGTGGAGCTCCCCAGAGAGTTAAATCTTCATTTTCTCGTAAACGAGAATAGTGACCTTTTATTTTTTCTCTTCTTTTAAGAAGAGCAGTAACGTTCTTCTTCTTGAATAAATTAAGACTAATTTCTACCGTAGAAAGAGAGACGACCGTCGGAAACGTGTTCAAAACATGTACTCATAAATATTATCATAGTCGGGAGCGACCTGCAACTAGAAAGTCGTAAAAATCATCTTCATCGGGCTGCGTGGCGAACCATCCTAAAGGACGAACCAACAACTCCCAACATTGTTGCGCCAACAATGTACAAAAAAAAAGCGTGATGTACGTGCAAATTGGAGTGCAAAATGTTTTTTGCTTAAACCTATTGCTTTTGTGGCGTTCCAGTTGCCGTCGCCGTCGTCGGATCTTAAGGTCCTTAATGGTGATGGCGACTGCACCAGAAAAGGTAAAAATCATAGGGCTGCGTGGAAACGGACGCAACAACTCCCAACATTGTTGCGCCAACAATGTTGGGAGTTGTTGCGTGCATGTTGGCAGTGGTGTGCAAACGGATGCAACAACTCCCAACAATGTTGGGACCTGCAGTGCATCGTTGAAAGGATACAACCCATGAGTCTTTGTAAAGCATGCGTAATGAGCGTGCGTGGCCCCAACAATGTTGGAAGAGTTGTGCAAACGGATCCAACATTGTTGTGCTACGTTCCGGCGATCACGGAAGAAAAGAAATGTTGGGAGTCGCTGGCTGAAAAGTTTGACTGGTTTCAAACTTTGCGCAACAACACGCAACAACATCCAACAGGATCTGCAAACGGACGCAACATGTAACATCCAACAATGTTGAGAGTTGTTGGCCAACAATGTTAAGTTGCGTCCGTTTGCACGGGGCTTAGGTTTATATTAGCTAAACAACAACTTCGCACGTGCATCACACATTTTTCTACATTTCGTTGCCGTCACTGCACAACTACGATGTGAAAATGCCTAATTTCACGTTTATGGAGGACGTAAACAAGCGAGGAAGAATTTTTTTCCTTCTCTATCTAAACTTGAGTGCAGTCCCCAAGAAATTCACCCGCAGCCGCTACAGTTTGACATTGTCATTGAACTGGAATAAGCACGCCAAAAAACCCCACTCAAATTCATTTTAAAAGTGACGTTTTTTCCTGCCATCGCTGTCGTTGATGCGGAAGCTCCCTTGGTATCTCAAGGAATCACTGCGCACTTACAAGTTGCTCCCGCTCCAAAACGAGTATGGGGATTGGGGACCCCGCGATTTTATTTCAAACAACATCCAATCGGCAAAGTTTGACAAAAAATCTCACTGCAGATTCTACTACAG
>CALNXK010000002.1:8192500-8197500 GCA_942486035.1 Porites lobata | reverse complement strand
GGATGGGTGTACTCGGATTTTTTCATTTCGAGCCGCCTGTGTCAGACTTAAAAATCATCTTTCTCAAACTAATTACCGCTGATACTTGCAGCTTCTTTGTTTTTATGTCTGATTAGCTTTTTCCTTGCAACTGAGTGAGAATAATTCACAAATACGTCAGATGTTCACGATTTTCCGAGTTTGACAAACATTTAAAATTACCTAACGACTGAAGCCGTCGAGCCACAGCCGCAGCAAATCTTCTTTCACCGCCCAAGTTTGTTGTTACAAGTTTATAGATAGGTCCACTAAAAAAAACAAAACAAAACAAAGAAAACATTAGAGCCAGTAAAACTCTGGAGAAAAGCGGAGCCCCCGAGCGCGCCAATTAGACGGTGAACATTATCACGTGATATCTCCCTCCTCTGAATCCCATGGTACAAAGGGGATTTTGGCGAAAGAAAAGTGATCATGGGAGTAGCCTGTGTAAAGCCGCCCCCTCCCTTTTCCCGATTTTTCCCAAGGGGAGAAGGCGGCTGTACACAGGATATTATGGAAGCAGTGATATTCCAGGAAAGCCTTCAGATTTTTAATCACAAGGAATTTTATTTTTTGTTTTACTAGACTGTCCAATTCTTGGCAGGGTAACCGCAAAAGCGTGAAGCCAAGTATTGTGCCCCGTGACAGTTCCCTTCCACGTGAGAGATAAACCACACCACAGAGGTCTACCTCTCACTCTCTTCTCCAACAGCAGTGTGGGTTCTTTTTACATCCCCTTCGAATTGTTAAGAAAGGATGAATAAGACAAGGCCAATGGATTAACATCACCGCCCACTGACGTGACTATCAGATCATCTGGACTGAGACAAGATCTTAGATAACAGGCAGCATGATATGATCAGTTTTTTGAAGACCCTGGTTGGTGTTGGGTTTAAACGGCGGGTTTAAACCTGCTTGGCAGAACGCTACCTTTCCAACAAGGCTAATCAAGCGGAGGTACAATTGAAAAATGGTAAACGTGCAGCGCGCAACCATTTCCTTCTTCTTTAGGTAATAGCTTATATCAAAGGGATAGGAACGTTTGTGTTTGGGCAGTGCATGTACCTTGTCTGGTTTGACCGGTGTGATCTTCCCAGTTGCTGAACAGCTTTGTCAGCACTCCAAGGCAGCTCAATGGTCACATGAACACGGCGGCACTGATTGGCTGCTCGGAGATCCGCGTGTAACGAGATACCTGTGTAATTCAATGAGTCTTACAAATGATATCACACAGAATATTGTAATATTAAATCATTTGGAAAACAGTCGATGTACCAGGTGGTATACGACCCCAAGTAAATTATCGTCTTGTCTTGTCACTTATACACGTTATTTATTGCGGTTCCTTTTACCCGAGGAAAACCTTTTATTCCTGCTTGAGTAGAACTTTAAGTCAAGAAACATCACTCTAAATTTCGAGTCTCTACACGGAATTCCAAGTAATGGCAACTCAATTGAACGCTAACAGACACTGAGCCAGCGATTCTTTGTGTGAAAATAACTTCAAGGTTGCCCTCAAATTTCAAGTATTAAAAGAATTTAAAAAGTGCAAGGTTTAATCCAGGTAACTTCAAACGAATCAAGATGCAAAGGGAACCTACCAGTGCTGGCGGCATCAGATATGATGGCAACAAGTTTTGTTCCATTCATAAAACTGTTCCTCTGTGATACAATGCAATCGAAAAAACAACGTTAAATGTTCAGATATACTCAAACAACTCTCTAAAAACTGTGGTATTTAAAGAGGCAGTTCTTGAGCTTCAAGCAATTGCTTTATGCCGACTTAGTTGTCATAGCGAAAGCGAAAAATACTGGGGAATGAAACGAAGATCCGAAACCGGATTGCTACCTGAATTTAAGGCATAAGAGTTCAGATTTAGAGTAAGACTTTAAGGTTGGACTACACTTGAAAACTTGTAATCCCAGGAACAACTAACAAAGGCAAGCACTAGGCTGTCTTTCTCGCGCTGAAACGACGGTCCTGTTTTTAAATGTAAGGGACAAAGGCAGAGTTCATCCTCGGAGACCCAGGGGCAGTCATTCAGGTCGGCAGAAACGGTGCGACGAGTCGTGCGACGAGTCGTGCGACGAAAGTTTTCGACCTGGCTGCCTGCTCCAGGGTCTTGGCCGAGGATGACGTCTATGCTGATCACTGTAATTACCGACTGTAAATCGCATTTTCTACCATTTTATTCGGAACACGGCGCAAGATTTAGTTCTGATCACTTTGCTCACCTCTTGAATATTCAAACTATCCACATTGCTGCTGTCTGATTCTCGAGCCTCGTAATGAGGTTGAGGCTGCTTGTCAGTTTTTACCACGCGACCACGCCTGCCTGTCATTTCCGCTACTTTTCCTGGTCCTCCGAGCTGGTTTATAAGGTCATCAAGAGGACTAGAGACAAAAATAAGTCAAAAAGGTACGAAGGTAAAGTCTGCGTTCGAGCCAGGTAGCCCATTTGGCCGTAGCACATTCCGATCTCCATAGCATGAAGCGACTAGGAATATTTTTGGTCTTCCTTGGACGGGATAGTAGTCAATAACAGGATCCCTGCCACCTCCACCCAGGATTAAATCTTTTGGTACCCAACTTTATACACCTGGGTGAAGTGAGACAGTGTATGGTAGTCCATAACAGGATCCCTACCACCTACACCCAGGATTAAATCTTTTGGTACCCAACTTTATACACCTGGGTGAAGTGAGACAGTGTATGGTAGTCCATAACAGGATCCCCCCACCTCCATCCAGGATTAAATCTTTTGGTACCCAAATTAATACACCTGGGTGGAGTGAGACAGTGTATGGTAGTCCATAACAGGATGCCCCCACCTCCATCCAGGATTAAATCTTTTGGTACCCAAATTTATACACCTGGGTGGAGTGAGACAGTGTATGGTAGTCCATAACAGGATCCTTTGCATCCCCACCCAGGATTAATCCCAAAAATAAGGCGGCAAATTTGTTATTTTAGAATATTTTAAGCACTGAAAACTGGTTTCTGTCGTCTGTTGCAACGGATGGCAAGAATGGGCATGGATTTAAACTTGAAAACGTTGTACCATATTGTTCAAGTTTTAATGCTATGCCTGTAACAGTCACCCAAAAAATTAGTGGTTAGTGCTCTATGATTAAAAATTTGTTTGTATATACTCAATAGGTAAGGGCAAGAAGTAATGAATTGACCGAAAACAGCAATTTGCTCATGCCATGGCCCCTTTAAAGGGGGTTAAAGAACTTAACATTTATACAAACCTGACTGGGAGATTAATTTTCTTGACAAAACCTTGAAGAAGATTTTTAGCCTGAACACTCCACTGATCTTCAACAACATCGCCGTTCTACACAAAATACACAAAAGCCTTGAATTTTTTTCTTTTTTATTTACTTAACATAGTTCAAAACGAAAACAAGACTATTAGACTGGACTTCAGTGGCTTATGAATTACAACAGGAGAAGCACAATCAAATCTTTTACGCAGAAAGTGTATTAATGTTGAAAAATTATCCATTGGTTGTGTGATGTATCATCCTTGAGATTAGCCTGCGTAGCTGGTGGGATCAAAGCGCATGAACATTGTTGGGCGACGCTGAAGTCGCTAGGGGAAACAAAAAATCTTCTCTCATCTTCAAAGCCAAAACCAAAGCGCTCGTGTAATTGAGCACTCGCGTGAGCTAGATCCCAACAGCTAAGCAGGGTTCTTCGGAATTACTCACCGATTTAATTATCTGAGTTGGAAAATACTGCGTGATAAACCTGCTAATGATTTCTTCTGTACTTGAGACAAAGCCATTCAGTACTCCACCACAACGTGATATTTCACTTTCCAAACTTGCCTGACAAATGAAATGATGACGACACCCTTAGCGACACACCAGTGTCGTAAACGCCAAACCCTAAATTCAAGCACCCACTAACTCATGATCATTAGGGAGCATCAGCAACGACAACGGTGGTGCGAAAAGTGAATTCAGTTTACGCCGTTTCAAAATTCATCGTTGTTATTCCATGTCGTTGAAGGCAAATGTTGCTGAATTTTTCTGGAGTTGGATTCTAAAGGACATTCTTTATAGTCAGTAATAAAAATGGTTTTGTTGTGTTCACGTCCTCCAGAAAACGTGCAATTCACAAAAAAGCGAGATGGATGTACAAAGTTATTGTTTTGCTAATCTAAACCTATTGCTTCTTGCCGTTCTCGTTGCCGTTGCAGTCGTTGTTTAAGCTCCCTATTTACTTAATCATCTACTTTGTGCCTCAAGATACATAGCTAGAGTTGCAAATACAAGTCGGTCATGGGGCAATGCCTGATGAAAATTGACAAAACTAGCCCATGTACTATGCAGTCTAATGAACTGTGGTCTATCATATTTTCTGGACAAAAATTAATAGAATGGCTATGGACTATCACAGTCCAGATGAGCAAAATCCGCCTAAACACAGGTGGATTGTTGCGCCAACAAACGAACATTATTGCAGTGAAAATGTGGCCCGTGTACAGGGGCCCCTTCTCCGATTTTTTCTGTGGGGAGGGTGCGGCTGTACACAGGCTATGAACAGGTGGAAGTTATGATACGTTCAACGAATTGTTTTGTACAGAGTTAGACACAGTGCGTCCTCCAATGATTTCAACCAATTTTTTTGTTTTGTCCAACTGACTTGATCGTACATAAGTCCTTTGAAGAAAGATAAAATACTTGCAGCGATAACTTTGCATCAAGTGCATCTACCTATGGAACCTACAATGTGTGGGGCGAACAATTATTTGGTACGTACTTTCTACTAACCTTGCAAGAAGATCTCAGTGTCTCAAACATTACGCTTTAAAATTAAAACTGGCTACCGTTGAATTAAGGAATTTTTATGGTATCAGAAATTGTAACCCGTACGAAAAAAAACTGGAGAGAAAGAGAAAACAAACCTCTCCAGTGGACTGGAGACCAATGACCACACAATATCCTGCCTGCAATGCTTGCTGGGCTTC
>CALNXK010000002.1:8062500-8175000 GCA_942486035.1 Porites lobata | reverse complement strand
TGATTTTGTAACAAACTGCTATAGGGATTCACATCATGAAAACTCTGTCACAGTCCAGAATCAGTGAATCCAAATCCAAAGCCGATTTTATCGATTTTATTGGATCATTGGTGTGGAAATGCTTCTGAATATTCCTTCCAATATTACCCCTGGACCATTTTGTTCTAGTGGGTGAATGGGTTACATGTAAAAGCGCGAAAAAATGTGGAATTTATATGAACTTAATGCTGCAGTGATTTTGTTACCCCTGCCTGTACATCCTGTGCCCATGATACATCTGTGAGATCTCCAAAGATGCAAAATAATTTACTGCCCGCATCCTGTAGGATCGACTGAGGGACCAGAAGATGACTTTGAAAAAGAAAATCCTGTTTATGACTTCTAAATCTGTAATAAAACCTACCTTGCTAATAAGTCATAGAGAGTAGACTTTTTTAAAAGGTATTTTTTGGATAAATTCCCAGGAGTGAATGGGTGAAAATCATTGACTTAAAAGGTCAAAATTCCATTGAATACATAATCAGACTCTGGCTAAAAAATAATCTGAACACACCTTTGGGCATCTAATGGTAGGTCAGCTGAAATACTAAACCATATATGTCTGGATCTTCCACGTGCAAAATTGTCCAACACAATGCCAGCAATCTACAGTAGAAAACAACTGGAGTGTAATCTTGACTACAAATTTAATGGGCTTAAAGTCAAACCGTTCTATATTCAAGGTTTGGCAGTGAGCATTCGGAAGTCACCCAAGCGTGGTCATTGCATGCATGCTGAACAAGAATGCTGTATAATGACAGACTAGAAACAATAGACAACTCCCAAAGCACAAACTCAGCCAAAACGCTAAAAATCTTCAATGTTTACTCAAGTTTGGGCTTATAGAAGATAATGTCACAGTTTTTCAATGACCATGAAATTCAGAGTCCGGTTAGTTAGTTAATCAATTGTGGCCCTGAAAAAATTTGAAGGAAAAAAAGCTACGAATTCTTAAGAAAATTCTTTTTTCGTGAGAAGGACTCTTAAACGCTGACAAACGTCAACAAATAGTGAAAACTATAATTTCTATATGTTTGCTTTGCTCGAAATCGCGCGCATTTACAAGGCCCTAAAGCATTTTGCTGACTTGCAAGGACCCATCTGTTATAATGATGCCCAAAATAAAGGGATAAATCTCATAGTTTATTAGATATAATCGTGTAAATTTTGCTTATCATTTTCGCAGAAATTATGACCTAAATTTGGAAACCGCTGAATTTCTCGAATTGGGTCTTTGCGATTTTGGTGAAACTCTGTTCAGCACAAGGCACTAATGTGCACTATGTGTAGCCGAGAGATTTTCACGAAAAAATGCCGGCAACAGCAGATTTTTGACTCAGACCTCAAAGGGGCGTGGCATTATAACCACGTGACATTTGCTCCGATCACCAAAAATTTTATGTTATATTGTAGATTGATCTATATGTTATCCATTCTATGTGTTAGACTTACGATAAAAGTAAAGGAGGGGATACCAGAGAGCTTCAAAGTAGGATGGTACCTCCCCAAAAAACTGGGTCGAGTCACCTTAAAATGAAAACGAAGAAGTGCTTTTGCAAGCATGAAAATGAGGTAAATTTGCACCTCAGTGAAAATGGCCATCGTTCTTGATTTTTGTCTAAATAAACAAAGTAACAGTTCATCGACTTAACAGCATGAAATTGTACAAAAACAAAATGTACTCACTTGTCTTCCTTTTCCAACCCCAGCACCATCCCCTATAAAGAATCCAGCTCTCTGTCCATTGGCAAGGACCATCTGATGTCTTTGACACTATTAAAAAAATCAACAGCAGTTTATAAATGAATTTTTCATGCTGTTTAACTTGATTTTATTACTAAAGACCATGACTGTGCAATAACACACTCTCTGCTACCACATATCCACAGCAGCTGGAAGGGCCTTTTTGTAATGAATTTATTTTTAGCTGGAAATCCATCTTTTCCCAAATATTTTAAATGCTTTATGTGGACAGAAGAAAGAGCAATACAAAAGCCGACAAATGTTGACAGAGTTCTTGATATTAATAAGGTGATAATCATACAGCATACAAAACTCCTTCCAGTTGCAAATCACTTAGTTTGCCTGATGTCAACAAAAAAAATGGGCTTATCAACATTTCCCTTTGTCAATATTATTACAAAATTATCACCTAAAATATGATCAAACCCCTCCATGCAAACACCTCTATAAGGTCTTTTCATCCTAAAGCCTCGTGCAAATGTATGCAACATTGTCGGCCAACAGCTCTCAACATTGTTCAATGTCACATGTTGCGTCCATTGGCACACCCTGTTGCACGTTGTTGCAATGTTGTTGCATGTTGTTGGGAGTTGTTACACAAACTTTTAGCCATGTGCAAATGGACACAACAATTCTCTCTCTTGCACATATATAGCTTAAAGACATCTAACTTTATACATATTACTTTACCTCAATAATTAAAGCAGACAGCTCTGTAAAGTGGACACTTGGTTCTGTCCCTTTGGTGTCTGATTAAAGGAGGGGGGAGGGGGGCAAAGCTGATACAAGTAAAGCCTAACTATATGTGACCCTATTTGGGAAAAGAGGGATTAAGGTGAATTTAGAAAACAACGTTCTAACACGTTTAATCGGCTTCGTCGAAAAGCGTGAAAACGCATTTTGTATGCGTTTAAACAGATTTTTAATGCGTTTAAACAACGGTGGCTCTGTTGCACTTCAATATTGCATTTCGTATGCTGGAAAGTAAGCTAATTTAGTTGTATTTCGAATGAATAAATTACCTGTGTTCTATTATATGAAATGCAAAGATTAGGGTGCATGTCTTCCAACTCACTGTGTCAAAATGATCAACTCACTAGCAACTTACCTTTTGCCTTTCCTTTCTACATAGCAGGTGGCTAAAAAATTGTATTGCAGCTAATAATCACATTCTGTCTATAATATTGTTTTTTCTGTGAGCGCCTCGTGCACACCGACTTTAACCCACTTGCAGTGCAAGAACGTCGTGCTATCAACGGCAGCAACCAAACAATTAGCACACGCAGGAAAGAAGATGCGGTTTTCGAGTCTTCCTAAGGATGGATCAAGCAGTCGAATTTGAGCCTACGGATTCTGTAGTTTTCATGTTGAATACAATAGCCAACAATATTGCTCAAAGAAACGCAAACTACCTAACGACGTTTCAAAATGTTCCTATCAGCATATCGGGCTTCACCAACAGGCTGGTCAATCCTTTTTCTCAAGCTTGTTTTAATCTTTTTATACTCTTTAAAACTTTCACATTCGACTCCTTCGTTTTTCCGCTTCGGAATTTTTGGCGACAAAAGCATGTCGCCAGATTAGAAGCGAAGCAGAATCGAAGAAATAATGCCGCAAGCGTTCGTCATGTTTTATGTTATCGTTCGAATAACATGAATACATTCAGGGTCACTGGTCACGATGTCGTGACGCCCGCCCCGTGACAACAGAAAATATCAGCTTTTGGCCCGCTTTTATAACAAGAAAACTTTGACTGTACCTCTAAGAAATGTGAGTAAGCTTGTGCGCAGCAAAGATCGCTTATTGAATAAACCTCCAAATTCTATGTGTTCTGAATCAAGATTTCAATAATATTCATTCCGTGACTGGCGAGTGTGGGATGTTATCGCTAATTCCCTTGAGACATATCCTAGGCTGTAATCTAATTGGTCGGCACCTTTGCATGAGATCCCATTACATATCTAGACAAACATGTGCGACCGTTGAATGAAGGGCGCAAATTAAACATTCATACATTGTAAGTTTTTTGCATCTAGTTCTGTTTCGAGATGGAAGTTCTGTTGATATTTTTGGACGAAACAGCTCAAACGTATTTGTAAACAACGGCACTGTACAGTGAATTCTACGCTATAAAGTACCAATGAATCGAACCAGAGCAAGCAACACAGATACAAGAATCTTAGCTGGGGTACGCATGCACTTCCAAGATTAAAACGTTCACGATAATGTACGTTACTTAGTCCATTGTAAAATTTAACGACGACCAAAGTAAAATTGGGTTGATTTCTTTCATGAAAAAAGTGTAGCAGATCGTGGATCATGGACAAAACGTCAAGGTAGGCGATGTCAGGCTTACGCTGCAACGAATCAAAAATCATTTGGCTTGTGTCCGTGCAAACGTTAAGAGGCTGTCCGCGTAAGAACCGATAAGGCAAATTTCGGTCTATAACGGATTGCCCTGATTTTTTCAGCGGAAGATGACTATCCTATCCCATGAAGAAATATCACATTTATTTGGACCAACTCAATTTTTTCTCTATTTTACAGGAAGATTTTCTCGGTCACCTAAAACTAGTCAGTTTGCCGTCGGAAGTAGTGCGATTTTGGTGAAACTTTAGGGCTCTGTCAAACCTACCTTACATAGCCGAATAATCTGATTATTTTACACACAAAAGTCTTAACTCTCATTAATAGTTTCAATGTTTAATGGTTGCATTCTGTGGAAAGTTGGCTGAGATATGATGTTTTGAAAATGACCGTTAATTTGCTCAGCAGGAAAAGTAATTTGCATAACTAGAGCTGAACGGTAATTTCGCAAAAGTGGCACCTGACCCAGACTCAAGTCTATGATAAATCAGAAGTACTAAGACCAGTCTACTTCTTAATGCAATAAAATTTGTGGGCACTCTTCTTTGCGTGCCGTGCAAAGTTCCGTTAATGTTCCAAAATTCGCCATTTTGACAGCAAAGCTGGAATTGTAACGGGTCCGCATCTGATCGACTAATTTCCACAGCTTTAACGTTCCCAGTTATCACTAAATATCATTAGACCCTTTAAATGTTGGACGTTTGAAAACATGTGGAGAAAACTTAATAATCGCTTTTCGTTGGGTCTTTTTCTTGTCGACGATGAACGTGACTTCGTTCTCGGTATGCAAATTAGCCTTAGATGCGTTGTTTCAACAAATTGACAGGAAATATAATCGTTACATTCACATTTCTAAGGGGAAAAATAATTCTCCTTTCCACAGAAAAACACAAACCATGACTTAGAATCCCCTTAAGGTCTGTTTTTTTTTTTAACGAGGAAGAAGCAGCTGAATAATATATCATGATAGATGTTTGCGGCGTAAAATAATTCAATTACTGTGGCCTGTCACGCATTCCTGAAGAGGGGTGGTCGATTAGAAAACAATAGCGTTGTGTCGATCAATTCGATAATATTATCATCTTTTTTTTAAATGATAGTTATTGATAATAATAAAAAATAAGAGTTCACTTGCAAGGTAATTCCTCCTGTCAGCACACGAAAATGTTTGGGGACTCTTTTTTGCCTGCCTTTATAAAAAATAGCGTTAACGTCGAAAGCTTTATTATGATATTTGCTTATCGGGAGAAGGCAGATCTTTGTACATGGCACTATGATAAAAAAAAAAAAAAAAAGCCCCACACTTTTTCTATCTTAAATTAGCGGTAAATTTCAGTTTCATTCAAAGATCTTTAAAGCGTTTATCGGTAGCTTATCGGTAGCAGAGTGAAAAGGGAAAAATAGTTCCTTTTTTCAGTGAATAAACGCAAAAGGGAGTATCTTTTCAGTTTTTGTTAGGGTATAACATCCGAATTCCAACGATGATCTTGTTTTGGTTTCAATCTGATTGAATTATAATGTAACAGGTGCCAGTTTCAAACTAAATATAATTATGTCACTGAAATCGCCGAAGAGATCAATTGTGAAAAATGGCTTTCTCGGCTATTTCATCAAGCAGTTCTTCCGCGAGATCGTAGACAGAGTGAGGTCCCGGAAGGGGTGTGGAGGAAAATGTGTTGGTCACAGAGTGCATGGATGATATTACCTCACACTTAGCCAGCTCTCACTTGTCTAAGTGTAGCAAGTGTAGCAAAGACAATGAAAATGAACTCATTTTAGCGAGAGTACCTATTCGAGGCTTGGTGGGTATTCGGAACTGAAATGACAATCTGCCCAAGGCACAGACTCTAAATAGCCTGTGTACAGACCCCCTTCTCTCAGGAAAAATCGGAGAAGGGGCCGCTTCTCCCAAGGGGGGGGGAGGGTAGTGTGTACACAGGCTAACACTAAAATGACAATCTGCTTTAGGCACAGGTTTTTGCGAGCGCCAAGGTCTTGCTAGGCTCGATTGTAAGCCGCTGTTTTGGAAAACGAGCCCCCAACGGACGGGGAGAGGGCGGAAATCGAGCCTAAGGTCTTGTCAATACCCCGGTCACACTCTAGATCACACTGGCAAAATAACTTCTGTGGCAGGAAGACACGTCGTAAATTTCCAGATAGCCAGCGAAATAAGTCAAAGTTTTGTTCCATCATTCTTTTTTCTTCTTCATGCAAACAATTGTCTTAACGTACAGAGATATTTTAATTTCTCTATTTAACATTTTATCTTGCGATGTTTTCTGAAGTTCGTTTCCAGTTTATTTGAGCTTGCAAAGATAGTTTTTGTTATTTCTATTTTTTTGACAGCCGTGTATCTTGCCCTAATCAATTCTTACCTTTAAAATACTATACCGGCATACCGGTTAATCAGTGTGTTGTGAAAGATTGTTTTCTGATGATTGTTTGAAGAGCATTATAAATGGGGAAAAAAGAACTTTCTACACGGAGTCAGGATTCAACCTCGTCCCCAGTGCTTTCCCGCCCCTGTCATTTTCTAAGAAGAATGTCCTGGGGACGAGGCTAGGAGTGATTGTGATCGAGGTGTCGTTCACGTGTATGAAAAGTATTTCATTCTTGCAATAAAAATAACTTTTTTGAACTTAAACAGTGTTTAAAACATGTCTCTGGGTTTTGTAAAAATTAGTGATACTTAAAAGTACCTTAGTGTTCAGTTCAACTTTATATAGCCCATTTGCTCCTCCTGTCGCAAGAAACTTGAAAAAACTTGACGCCGAAGAGTCGAGAAGAGCACGATTGAACAGTCTGCAACCTTGTCCACACATTTGCCGGAGAGGTTTATTGGACAAGATTTCTCTGTTTTTCTTGTTTGACTGAACGTTTTCATTAAGTCTTCAAAAATGCCTCCAGATTGCTGTTTTTTTTTTTTTTTTTTTTTTTTGTATTTATACGCTCTTGAACAATGTGCTTCATCTCACCTCTCCATTTTTAACCTACTTTACCATCCACCTTCTCTCCCCACTGTTCCACCTCTACTTTAATAAGCATTTGTATTTAAGGGGGTGAAATTTCTCCCGTGTATATTAATTTCTGAAAAAGTAAGTCCTTCTACTTTTACCTTAAATTCTTAAACTTAGTTCTTTTTTCTTTAAGAACCACCAAAGATGCTGCTAAGGCTGCAATAAGCGCACTCGCCCTTTTATATACTTCATCCAGTGAAATGCCCGCCCTTTCATATACCTGAAGCCTGAAAAAGATACTCCTTTCGGGCGGAACCTCCCCGTATAGGCCATCATAGGGAGTTCCCCCAACTCCCGTTCCAATTCCGTGCTCACCTATTGCCAGCCCATGTTGGACTCTAGGCCCGTTTGAGTCAACACGTAAACATAATCCTAAGTGTATACAAGTTGAACTTGACCATAGAGATCTGTTGCAAGAAGACGAGGAGTTCGAAAGGCAAAAGCTTGTTGCAGAAATCGCTGAAAAATTGAGACCACAACACCCTCAACCAGAAGCTTTCAACCTATGTGTATGTCAAAGGAAGAACAACGTAGTCAGTTCAACGTGGTAATGCTAAAAAAATCTTGTGTCACTTTAAAATACCATTCAAATCCAGGGAAAGAAAAGGAGACCTAGTTGACAAACTTTCGTCTTTCATACAAGATTGCACGTGCTTTTCTCCAACAGCCGGCAAAACTTTTGGGATTTAACAGGAGAAGGACCGTCAACAATAACTATGCCTTTTTCTGCATGCCATTCCTCATTTTTACTGAAATGTTGTTAATTGGCGATAAACACAATGCTCTGTTAATACCACCCTAACGTTTGTATAGCCTATGGTTAGCAAGGGATCTAGGAAAAGAAAATACTTTGCAGGTGTGGTCCTATGGTGTCGCACGGTATTTCTGAAGTTGTTTGCGAGCTATTTCCAAAATATTAATTTTTGATCCTGTAATTGAAAATATTGTGCTAGTGCTCGTGAATAAGAGTGGCCGTGTCCAAGTGACTACTTTGTAGCTAATTGTCGTGTATTACACCATGGGCTGTCATATTAAACCCTATCCTCACGGTGGCTCCCGGGGATACTGACTCAGTTAAAACGGTCGTAGAATGAATAAATACAACAGCACGGTATTTCCCACCCAGTAAAGAATCGGAATTAACAGTGATTAAATTGTATGATTATCAATAACTATCACTTCAAAAAAAATATAATCAGATAAAAGAACTGATCGAAACACAGCCACGAGTCTCGGGGAATGCGTGACGGGCCAAAGTAATTAAATTATTTTAATTCGCGTAAACATATCTTCTTCTACTACTTCTTCCTCGTGAAACAGACCTAAGGGGATTCTAAGTCATATATCGTTCGTGTTTTTTCGTGGAAAGTTCTAAGAGATATTTTCCCTTAAAAATGTGAAATATAAGCAGTTATGTTTCCTGTCAATTCAATTAATTGAAACGAAGCATCTAAGGCTAATTTGCATACGGAGAATGAAGTCGCGTTCTGATCGTCGACCAGGAAAAAAACCAAGAAAAAGCGATTACCAAGTTTTCTCCTCGTGTTTTCAAACGTCCAACATTTAAACGGTCTAATGACATTTGGTGATAACGAGAAACGTTAAAACTGTGGAAATTAGTCGATCAAATGCGGACCGTTACAGTTCCAGCTTTGCTGTCAAAATGGCGAATTTGTAACATTAACGGAACTTTGTACAGCGCGCAGAGAAGAGTGCCCACAAATTTTATTGCATTAAGAAGTAGACTGGTCTTAGTACTTCTGATTTATCACAGACCTGAGTCTGGGTCAGGTGCCACTTTCGCGAAATTACCGTTCAGCTCTAGTTATGCAAATTACTTTTCCTGCTGAGCAAATTAACGGTCATTTTAAAAAAATCATATCTCAGCCAACTTTCCACAGAATGCAACCATTAAACTTTGACACTGTTAATGAGAGTTAAAACTTTTGTGTGTAAAATAATCAGCTTATTCGGCTATGTAAGGTAGGTTTGACAGAGCCCTAAAGTTTCACCAAAATCGCACCACTTCTGAAGGCAAACGGGCCAGTTTAAGGTGACCGAGAAAATCTTCCTGTAATATAGAGAAAAAATTGAGTTGGTCCAAATAAATGTGATATTTCTTCATGGGATAGGATAGTTATCTTCCACTGAAAAAATCAGGGCAATCCGTGATACACCGAAATTTGCCTTATCGGTTCTTACGCGGACAGCCTCTTAAGTAGCACAATCGCTCTTATTCTCTTTATTTTTAAAAAAGATAATCTTCATTGTCTACATGTTAATGGATGTTCTTACATTTACATGAGTGACCGTGATTGCTGAATATTTACAAAGGCATGGGTCGCACTTGGCAAAGTTTTGGGAGAATTTGTTTACCTTGCGGTAGAAATCTGTCATCGGTGGACATTGCTAAGTGCGACCCCGAGTTTTCAAGTTAGAAAAAACTTTGAAAATCGGCAAAAACATCAAAGACGCCGTAGTGTTTGGGCGGGGCAGGCAGATTTTAGAAAACTCGAGCTAAACAATAGGAATCACAGCGGTAACTGTCAGCGCCTTGTCATGAACGTGATCCATTTGAAACACGATCAATTTAAAATAAACGCGGTCGAATTTTCAGACCTTCGCGAAGAGGCTTCTACTCGGCTATCCTTCGCCATTTCAAGTTTTTTTTCGAAAACTCTCTACAGGCAAGGACTTCACTCGCTTATAAACCTTCGCTATTTTAACGTTTTTACGGGAACTAGCTCTATGGAAGGCGAACCAGTTGAGTTCCCGTCTACGCAAGCAAACACTTCACAGGTTTGTTATTCCCCAAGCCAAATGCTCTATTCGCATCCAAGCACTTTCTGGTCTTCTTTATCTGTCCCATCCTCCTGAATCTGGGAATGGAGGAAAAAGATCCTTCGACAAAGGTTCGGACGAAGAAGAGAAAAATGTTTTCTGGTATCTGGCGTTCTTTCACATCGAGAACTTAAAAGTTCTCGATGTGTCAAAGCAAAAATTATTAACTCCCACTAATGCGACCCTCCTCGGTTGGACTAAAAGTTTTCTTTTCCGGTTGCGGTTTCGAATTTTTGTGGTTTTTTAGCCGGCAAAGATGAAAACTTTTCCCAAGTGCGACCCATGCCAAAGCAAGACTGTTGCAGATTTGTTATGTCACGTGCTTTTGTAATGTGTACGCGTGGATTAAAAGTATCAGTTGTATTTTGACTTTCTAGTGGTTTTTACACCGTTTCTAAGGCCTTGTCAACTCCTCTACCATGTCTCATGATTATTGTATTATTGAAGTCTGCAATTCTTTTTTTTTTGTACTGACAAGTGGTAGGCCATTACCGGTAACAACATTTTGTCTCTTCGAAGCCACTTTTGCAGCCCAGATCGTGATTCAGGAATTTTCTGCACTGCTGCAACAGCGCTGTTTATTGCTCCATCATGTGATATTCATTCGTACATACTTCACTTCAGTTGAAGTTTATGCTCATGATTTACGTACTGAGTCACCAAATATTTAGTGTTTTGTTTTCTTCCTCAAAGAACTTCGCCGTATTTGGTTGGACTTTCGATCCCGCATTTCTTCTCCGTTCCGAGTCCTTGAATTAAGTTTTTGATGGTTTGTCGAGCTGCATTGCTTCAAATAAATCAGAGTAACCCCGGATGACACCCAATAATGAAGCAAGTGTACGTGTAATTATGCCCTCATTTGAGGTAAAGTAACAGCGTTTAAACGCGTCGTTTGTGTAAAGCTCTTTCGACATAAAAATCTTGCGCATGCGTTTTTTGTGTGTTTAAAAGTTGTTTAAATACTTTTTAACAGTGTTTTAATTAACACGTTTATGTTTAAAACAATAGAAAACACGTTTTTTTGTTATTCACCTTAATCCCCCTTTTCCTAAATAAGGTCACATATGATCATGATAAACCCTTTTTTTCAAGAAGTGACCAAAGTGTCCAATTCAACAAAAATTTCAACTTTCATTTTTAAAGAGTTTTTGCATGTAAATGTGGAAAAAACAATTAGTTTTTTAGTCTGATGCCATGTGAAAGTACAGTTGAAGAGGTCTGATTTGAATGGTCGCACATGTTTTTCATCGGTATCATCATTTTTTTGCCAGGGTCTCAATGGTCTCATGGGTTCTTCTGATTCTTGAATTTAAAATGGTTTCCTACTTCTTATTGGCATCATGATTCATTGGTCTCCTGTTTCTGTGGTTCTTGTAGTCCTCAGAGGCTGGTTCATGTACTTGTGGAGGATCACAAAACCGAGGAGAACTACATGTACAAGAACCACGATAACAGGAAGAGCCATGAGAAATATACCATGAGAATCAGGAAAACCAGGCATAACAGAGAGCCACAGAGCAAAGGAAACTAAGAGAACTTGAGAGCCACAAGTACCGGAGACTTAAAGAAGCAAGAGAATAACCAGAATGTAGGTCAAAGTAAATATGTCAATTATCATCACCTGTCTCTACTAAATCTTGTGGAAGCGATTTAAACAACTGGTATTTAGCTTGTGGTAGCTGCTGTGCCTAGAAAAGAGAGGGGACATACATTAAGTCAGTAGCCATTTTATTGTGCATTTACTTTAAAAAGATAATCATCAGTAAAACCTGCAAAATGAAACAACCTTTTTAAAAACAAAAATATCAATAGCGCAGATAGTTGAACATTGTGAGAATAAACTGTTCTCAGATAAAATGGAATAATGTTATCTTTGTCCCCTACAAATAATTGGGAAAAGCGTGATATCAGTTTACCATCATGTAACAAGATTTCTGGATCTCAACAGTCCTTCTTTCAAGACAGAAATGGCCATTTCATGATTTGTATTGTTGGATGATGAAAGAAAAGTCCTAAGTGCAATCATAGGAAAGTCATACAGTCCTATTTTTTTCTCCCATATAATTGCAGGGCCACAGTTTGCTGAGATCCAGGAATTTTGCTAGTAAGCAGGGCAACATGACATAGTGACTTCTCTTTGTTGAGGCTAGGAAACAAAGAAAATTCTGACTCAAACAACAAGGTTTAACCACAGTAGGGACAAATTTGGTTTGATTTTCAAGCCATTTCAAAAAACATGCAGTATACATACTTACCGCCAAGCAACCAGCTTCTACAATATCCCCCGGATGATGTTTAATTCCTTTATGATTTAATGAGTTGCAAGCATAGCTTGAGAAGACATCTTCACTGTAAACAAAACAACCATGGAATTTAAACACCTTGACGTGGCATGGCATATATTGTGCTACAAAAGTGAGTTAACAGTTGGTTTTGAATAGCAGGCCTAAAAATACTTTTTTTTTCCTTTTAGAAAGGGCATAATTGTGTCCTACTAGGTCACCATTTTAGCCAGGCAAACCAGAAAGGTTGTCAGACATCCACAGTGAACTTAATTGATGAAAAGATTAAAGCTGTTTCTCTTTCTCAATTTAAATCAAAATTAAAACAACATTATCTTTCGCTGTACTAATATTGCCAATTATCTTGTACTTTGTAACTTCTATCCTAATTTTTCGCTCTTCTTATGGTAATATGCACTAGTGTGTGTGTGTATATCAGTGTGTTTGTGTGTATACAGTCTGATACGCTGCCATATTGTACTCCGCACAATAAACTTATTTAAATCATCTTACTGAATCTGGCTTCTTGGCATTTTAAACTTATTAGTTATTTCAGAAAGTCAGTACCCCTTTTAGTTAATTGATTAATTTAACAACTTGTAAATAACTATAATATTCTGCTTTGGGTACAATAAAAATTGTTGTTGTTTTTGTTGTTGCTGTTGTTGTGAAACCAGTACAGTCAAACCCTGTTATTTTGGACACTGAGGGGGCCATAGAAAATGTCCGTATTAGTGGGGTGTCCATAATAAGCAGGTTGAATTTAGAGAAAATGTAAGGGCTTTCTTACCCCATGGACAAAGCAAACTGTCCATAATAATGAGGTGTCCGTATTAAGCGGGTGTCCATGAAGTGGGGTTTGATTATATTAGATGGACACCCTTGTGGAATGCTCTTGTGTCCATTTAATACAGGAAATACCCATAAAGAGGCTCAAGTATTAAGATGGAATCCACCGGGAAACTGAGTAATTTTAATTTAATTCTGAAAATTTCATGTGAAAGATGCAATTTTGTGAAATTTGGCATTTCATTTTCTTGGGCTTCATTAAGAAATTTTCTTTGGCATTATTACAGATGACTAATTACATCTTCAGCCCTTGAATGCAATATGCTTTAAATTATTCTGGTACAAGGTTTTTGTCCACTGGAAATCAAAATTATTCAATTTCCTGGTAGATTCCGTCTTAAGGTCAAATGAGTAAAATAAGCGGTTATACAAACAAAATGAAATGAGAAAAAAGTACCGTGCAACTGATCAACAGGTTAGTTAAGGCTGCCGGTATGCATCGCATGTTGAGACCTCATCGATTGAGATTAGCGGGGGGGGAAGGGAGTGGGGGGGGGACATAAAATAGAAACAATGCATATGGCCAGGTAATAAATCAAGAGCTAGGCTTGGGCTCGTGTACATATACACCTTTTAAAATTTCAGTAAATTATCTACTTTAAATAAGTTTCCTCCATAATAACACAACTAAGCGAACCCTTGCTACATAAAAGAAAACTCAACCAAGAGTACAAACCTTCGACTTTCTGCCACAACGCCGTGTGCCATCTTGTTAAGCTCCTCGTGTTCCTCGCTCGGGTTTTCAGTGCGATTAATTACAACCCGGCGTGGCGGAACAGGTGATTCTGGACTAGATAGAGCCATGGTTACCTTCTGATTATAGCAATTTAGAGAGAAAAGCCATCATTTTCGGTATTTTTACACCCATATCCCTTTGTTATGAATATTCTCCCGTTTCCCGCATTTTTGATTGTTACCGCCATGCCTTGCGGGCGCAAATGAGCCTCGGCCCCAGATCGTCTGTGATCTGTGTCTGCGGTGACGGGAAATTTGGGATAGCTGAAAGTTAAGCTGTAAGTACGTTCAAGCAAGATTTCTAAAACCTGACACACTCGAAGCCCTAAGCACCGCAAAGGTTTTGCTGCTCAAGAAGATATTTACGTACTGGATCATGTCAAGTATGCCGTAAATCCTCTATTAAGCCCCCTTCTCAATCTCCAATAAGCCAGGAGCCGATAAATAAGCCCCCCCCCCGCAATAAGCGCCCCCCCCCCCCTTTTCTGGGGAAGAAAGTTTCATTTACCAACTCTGGAAGTTCGGATTTGGTTCTGATCCTAGGGTGCATGACCTCCAACCTTCTTGTGCTTGAGCTTTTGCACTTTGTACTCTAGTTCTTTACGGAGAACTCATACCATCATCTTTTCTAAATTAAATAAGCCCCCCGTCTCTATTAAGTCCCCTCTCAAATGGGCTTGAAATTCCTTAGATCCTCATGGCCCTTCAGTCCCATCAACTCAACGAACATTTTTTCATTCGATCGTTCGCGGCTCACTAATGTTTTTTTTTTTTTTTTGGCAAAAAGCAAAAACCCGCAATTTAAATAACGTCAGAGATGTTTTTATTGAGAATTATTATTCATTCAAAATATTTGCCCGATTCTGATTGGCTAAAAGCACACGTTTAATTCACCATAACCGGTTACTGATGACTAAATTTGGAAGAATTTTGTGTTTAGCGAGGAAATGATGTCAAAAATGCAGCGTTTTTACAGGTTAATGAACAGTCAACCGAGAAGACCTGGGGACGAGGTTGAGTTGTTTTGGTTGTGAACTTGAAAAATGGCGGACATTTCACTCGTTTCAAGAGTAAGAACTAGGCGAAAAAATAGCTAAAAACATGGCAAGAAAAGCAAGAAGACAACTCGAAGGGCGACATCTGCTATTTAGAGAATATTTCCGGAGCTGAACAACCCTAAACGTGCACTATCGAGGATGAACTTAACACCGATGTATCGATGGAGGTAAGCGTGTTTCAGTCACGTTTTTAAACTAGGAATTATTTTGAATGAATAATAAACACAATTATTGAATTCGGCTTTCGTATCGTATGAAGAATTATGGAGATCTCGGAGGGTGTTATAACACCCTCCTCGATGTCCATAATTCTTCATAAGATACTCAGCCTCATTCATTAATTGTTAATTAATTTCTGCTTATAACTTTCTTCTTGAATCTATTACCGCCCGGACAAATCTTCGATAGTTTCCTTTCATTTTGCAATATT
This sequence comes from Porites lobata, assembly GCA_942486035.1. Taxonomy (NCBI): domain Eukaryota; kingdom Metazoa; phylum Cnidaria; class Anthozoa; order Scleractinia; family Poritidae; genus Porites; species Porites lobata. Next base: position 8,159,639 of record CALNXK010000002.1, on the reverse strand, counting down.
GTACCACATGCAACAACTATACTACGCTTGGGCTGACTGTCAGATCAGCTGGCCTTCCCTTTTTTGCGCGCGCGCGTGAGAGAGTTTTGGCGGTGAAGCTGCGAGGGAATTTCAAAACATCTCCTCTTCTTTCCTAAGATGAGCGGCTTTGCAGCTCCTCTGCCAAAACTCTGTACGCGCTTATGATCCCGCTGACTACGCAGGCTGCAGATTGTGAAGAAACGAAAACAGCTAGCATGTGACAGCTTAATAATTTGTTTTTATTTTTAAGTGAGAGATCGAGGAATCTAAAAACAGTGTTAAAAATATAAATCTAGCACGCTATGACCCAGGCGTTTTGCAAGAACATTCCTGGGTAAAGGGCTCAGTCCTGATTAGATCCTAGGTGCCTTGCTGCTAATACAGTTCTTGTTATGCTTCTACTTTTACTTCCTATTCAAACGTTTTAAGATTACTTTCTCGATATGATCATTACTGGTTAACTGTTTATACTCGTTTGGTCTGAAATTGTCTGATTACTGGGGAAGCTCCTTCTCCGAATTTAATCACCACTAGCTTCAGGTGGCACGTTGTAATATGGACGATCTTCATTGTGTTCGTTTAGATGCAAGTATGGTGCATCCCTCTCCATTATCACCTCCAGTTTTTCGATCAGTTGATAGAAACTGGGACGAGAGCGAGGTTCCTCTTTCCAGCAGTCAGCCATCAGCTCATATCTGCTATGGACAAAAAAAAAACAAACAAAAAAAAAACAAACCAATTGAAGTTAGTCAAAGTTCCAATCCATTATTACATGTATAGACACCGTTTTTCCGATTTAGTGGAAGAGGTTTCCTTTAGACCAGCTGGGAGCCACTCACGCCGGATCATTAGGCTTGTCGGTTTCTTGCCAAGCCTGCAAGCAAGCTCTCCATTTGGGGGATCTCTTCAACTACACGCACGTGGGACACGCGAGAGGAAACACGACAGCGAGGGGCCCCCCGCTCGCGCGTACTCGCGCGGTTCGTTTTCCTCGCCCAAATGGAGAGCTTGCTCGCAGGCTAATTCCTGCTCTGTCGATCTCTGTTAAATAACACTATCATATTACTGTATGAAACAAATTTTTAAGCTAAGATTTTGCCGTCTGTCTGTTCAGTAATCACTTTGATCAAAGAAAACGTCAAAATCGAAACCGACTTGTCCTCTACAACTTTCAAGGCTATTTATAACTAAAAAGACGCACGGAAAAATCGAATCTTTTTGTCAGTTCTAAGACGATTCTGATCAAGAAACGTACACATCATCGGAGCACATGTCAGGCCTTTCCATGCGATAACCAGTGCCAAGCAGTCGATACAACTCTGAGTTGGTCAGCGCGGGATATGGTACGCCTCCTGATCACGTTATGCGAAAAAAAAAATATACATGTTATTATTTGAAAATACGGCTCATTCCCCTGCATAGCTTTCTCCTGTAAATGTCAATGTCGACGACTCTTCATTCCCCCGTACTCAATAATGGCGTCTTGCAATAGAATAGTGATTGAGCAGGGGTCAGAATTGCATTGAAATGTGTCTCCAAAGAAAACAGGGTGTTTAGTAATAAGGCTCCTCTTTCCAGAAAACAACTAATGCGTGCATATTTGATGCCTATTATCACTTATCAGACATAGAGCCTAGTTCAAAACAAAAGTGCCTAGCTTGCCACAAATAAAAGTCATCAGGTATCAGCCTGTTTCCTGGTAACAATAACCTTATTTAATAAGGACTCACTCTTTAAGTCCCAGTGTCGTCCTTTGATATCAGTCGCACAATTCAAGTCATATACCCCGTGGCAACAGGGAGGAGAGTTCTTGGGATTCCCCTCCCCTTGGAAGTTTACATGATTAGTGTGTGACGGTCTACTCACCCAATGTAGCCATCTCCCAAAGAACAACACCAAAAGACCAACTGTAGAGGAAAGCACAGAGGTGGTGAATATTCCCACTGCATTAACATTACTTTTCCTCTCTTCTTTTTACTTGGTGAACTTAAGGCAAAAGGGCGCATCTCCACCTTTCCATGCCTTCGCCCTTGACTGAACCCTATGACACCAGGCCTCAGCTGCTCAAAGCCCTTAGCCAATGGCCTAGCAAGGTTAATAGAGTAGGGATCGGAAAAGAATACCAATTTAGGTGACGGGTCTGCCGCATAATCGTAACTAAATGATCTTTACATACACTCCGAATTAAGAATTCAGCAGACGCCGCTCTCGCTCAGGACTTAATATGCAAACTATGTAGTCCCGAGTCGAAATTACATTGACAAGTACGAAATCAGCCACTATAACCACTGAAATTCCTAGATCGGTTTGAAATAAACACGCTGATCACGACTTTTAGGGAAGCTGACTAAGGTTTTCTGAGCAGAATTTATCGAAATGTGTTTAAAAGAGTGGGATTTTTTTATACTCACACATCACTTTTGGTGGTGTAAAGGCCTTGATAAAGTGCTTCGGGGGCCATCCATTTTACAGGAAGTTTTTTGGACTTCGCTGAGCTTCTGACATCTTCATAGATTTGTCTCATCAACCCAAAGTCTGACACTTTGATTTGGTTGTCATGGCCAACAAGAACATTACGGGCAGCAAGGTCTCTGTGAACAAGATTGTTTTCGGCCAGATGATTCTAATTTTAAGAAGGAAAGAGAAAAAATGAAAATAAGTACCATATAAAACTTCAGTTACGGAGCTACTATTGCCTAAAAAGGCATGGGTGAAGGCGTGAAAATTATAGGAGCCAATAATCAAAAGTAAAATATCACGACTGAACTGATCTAAACGGCTGATTCAAGTTCAGACAAAACATGCCGAATTTGGTTCGATGGACTATCACAATTTCTCCTCTAAAAACCATCAATCATCTAGAAAATTAACTTATTTATCCTTTATTTCTTGCTTGTGGAATAGTCTTTGATAACGATCTTTGAAGGATGAAAACAAAACCTGAATGGAAGCAACGTTTCTCAGAAAATAATCATATAGTAATTACCATTCCTTTAGCAATTTGCCAAGCAAATGAAAAGAGTTGTTTGGCTCGAAAGTTCTCCTCCGCGTCTTCTTCATCACTGCTGAGATCCTCGTGTGTGCTTTCGATTACGGGTGGCATGGCGGGTGAAGGATTCGCTTGACTTTTTCCTGTTGCCGCTTGGCTGCTTAGTAGCCAGTCTTTTTCCGTTACTTTCCACTCCACATCCTTAGGGAAATTTACAAAAAAATAAATAATGGTCTAGCTCAATGAACTCGAAGATATCTTACAGATCGACTTAATCGCTAAGACTGAGCTTTTGCGCAACTAGAACTCGGCGAGCCGAGATATCTCATCGAGATCATTCAGCTGCTCTTTTCAAAGCCTTGAACGCCCTTGTGAACGGCCATTCTTCAGACGTTGCGGTCTGTGGCGAAGGTTTCCCATCGGATAGTGGGATTCGATTCAGTTTTTTGTTTCAGGGATTCTTTGAACCTCTTTAGTGGGTGTCCAATGCTACGTGTACCGCTGGCCACCTCAGAGAAGAAGACCATCTTTGGGAGGTGCGTGTCGTCCATCAGAAACACATGTCCAACCCACCCGCCGACCGTATCAAAGGCCTTGGTCAGGTGCACAAAGAGGATGTACAGGCTCTGATTCTGCTCGCGGCATTTTTCTTGATATTTCCTATGGCGAATATCATGTCGATTGTCCCTCTGTTTTTCCTGAAGGCACACTGACTCTCGGACACGAAATCATCCAAGAGGTCGTGTGTGATACAGCTCAGTATGATGAGTGCCATGAGATTTCCTGGAATACTCAACGGCGAGATGCCTCTGTGGCTGTCACAGGATGCTCTGTCATCTTTGTTCTTGTACAGGTGGATGGCTTTGGTGTCCTTGAGGTCATTAGGGAGGTATCTCATCAGGAACAGGTGCTTTCCCAGCCTGGAGCTGCTTATTTTTTGGGGGGGTTTCCTCCAGTGTTGGGGGATCGTCAAGAGAGCTTAGAACCGGGCGCTGAAGTATATCTTGGATTGCTTACTGGTCGATTTGCTGAGAAGTTGGCTAAAGATTTTTCACCAACTTTGAACGATATCAGACTTCCCTGTAAGCAGGGTTCCAGCCGAATATGGGACAGGATGAAATTGAAAGAGGGGCCATATATACAGTCTTCGGGCCCTCGAAGAACCTCTTAAAGTTGTGCTCGTCTGAGTATTGCTGCAGCTCTGCAGCCTTGTGTTGCCACCACGTATCCTTCATCTTTCTCAGCGCAGTCTGGACTTTGTTCCTGAGGTGCTTGTTTAATTGAGACGATCGTGCCTGGCAGTCGAGGTCTTTTCCTAAAGCCAATTGTAAATGCTCCCTGCTTTTGCTTCAGAAGGCATACGTGCTCGTCTGAGTATTGCTGCAGCTCTGCAGCCTTGTGTTGCCACCACGTATCCTTCATCTTTCTCAGCGCAGTCTGGACTTTGTTCCTGAGGTGCTTGTTTAATTGAGACGATCGTGCCTGGCAGTCAAGGTCTTTTCCTAAAGCCAATTGTAAATGCTCCCTGCTTTTGCTTCAGAAGGCATACGTTTTCTTCGTTGTTGTTTTCAAACCAGTCCTGGTGTTTTAGCTCCTTCTGTCCAAGCGTCAATTTGCAAAATCAAATGCTGCATCTCTGACTACCTAATTAAATATGCATATTTTGTAAAATGCTATTTAAACCGGTTTGCTTCAATCAGTGATCCTGAAAAGCGAACTAAAACTGTGGCTTAATGAAAAAAACGCGTAAAACGTGATTTCAAATAACACGTGACATTTCTTCATCATTGACGTCACAAAACACGTTTTCCTTCCTTTGTTAGGAATACACTTCTCAGCTGCATCCATTTGGGCCTCGATCATCGTAGTATACAGATCGTTCACAGTGCGTTTTTCCTCAAGCTCGTACAGGACCTCAAAGCGATTCTTAACTTTCACAGTATAAGCCTCTCTTACGGAATGGCTGGTGCTAAAACAATGCCAGTCGAAACTGGTACGTTTGGCAGTTGTTTTCCCATTGGCTAGCAAACTGAGGCGTAGTTTAATTACGACAATTTTATGGCCTGAATATACTGTACTGAGAGGGTCATATGCCTGATAGTCTTTGAGACACTGTTCCCTATTTCCTGTTTACCTGTATATAATCAAGTTTGGCTTTGCAACCATTTGGGTACATGAACGTCCACAACTTTTAAAGCTCTTTTGGAAGCGTGTGTTCTAAATTATAAGCCCACATGCAGTAGCCATATCCAACACAAACGTCTTTTTTCCAAAGCTAAACCCATTACAGTCTAAGGGACTGATTTGTGCATTCACATATTACCACATATGATTTAAGGTTATGTCCAGGTAGCTTCTTTATTAATTCAGACAGTGTGTTGTAGAAGTCTAGAGCATCGCTGTCACCCGAGCAGTTCGTTGGACTGAGCAGCATATAATAGTAGTAGCAGGGTTGTCACTTAAGTTTGCCACGATGATTCGGCTATTCACCACAATATTGTCCTCGAGGGAGTAGTAAGCAGAGGGGCTTAGTAGCATACCCACTCCTTCCACGCAACTCCAGCACGAGGAAGTGGCCAAGATCCAGCCTTTGCCGACATAAGTATAGTGCACGTCCGCATAATCGTGAAATTTTCGATGTTCCTGCAGACAAACAACAAATATTCCTTTCTCCTCTGCCAGCGCGGTAAGCTCTCCAATCATCTCAATGGAGTTGAGTGAACGGATGTTAAAAGCTGACACCAGAGTGTTTATCTTGCATCTTAAGAGTCTTCCAGTAGCTGACTTATCAACTCCAACATGGTTGCCCACTGGGGGATGCGGCCCTTGTTTATCCCGGCGAGGACCGAGCAAGTATGTAGGGAAGTTTGCAGTGTTTATCAATAATAATAATAATAATAATAATAATAATAATAAATGTCTTTATTGCTCATTAGATAAAAATACATATCCATTGTTACAGGATAAAAAGATTAAAAAATGCAAAAAAATAGTTACACATATCTGACATAAAATATCATGAAAGGTTGTATTTAAAAATTAATCTGTTTACAAATGTGTTCTTATAACGTTCGGTGTTTATCTTGGGCCTTTGGAACCTTTTACGTCGAAGATTAGATTGTTCTTTTCTTGCGGTAAGCACACCTTCAGAGGGTGGTTATCATGCTGTTTAGCTTATTGAAAAATCGCTTTATCTTGTTTTTGTAGTAATGATCTAATATTTAACTGTATAGATATAAAGCGTAACTTATAGGATCTGTCTAAAAATTGCTGAAGGACATTAATTTCCGCTTCGGAGGCACCATAAACAGACAGTCCGTAGGTTATGTTAGGGAGAACAATACTATAGAAGAGATACTCAATTTCTGTCCAAATCAATGTTTTGCTGGGCTCACTGAGACAAATACCAGCAAGCGATGCTGGAGGAGCGCCAGACCTTCCAGCGGTGGGCTCGTTTTCTGTAGGGGCTGTCTCCCTTAGCCTGTGGCCAAAAAAAAAAACCCTGACTGCCAGGCAACAGTTTGGTGACCTTGACAGGCCTAACGGGTGTTACGCCTTGCCCAAGGGCTACCCGGAACTATGCATTGCAGGGTAGGGAGGTTCATGACCCTGACGCACCAAATTCACCAAGTACACCAAGTACCCGCATACCCATACCCGCATTACTTGTAGTGGTAAATGATTATAAAACTTCTTACTTGATTTGTAGCGGAAGTTGAGGGAATCACTTCAAGAACGGCATCTTTGTCGCTTTGCTGTGCAATGTTCACTTGCTCCTTGTTTGCAGAATGTTCATCGTCCATAGCCTCACTATTAAAGGCGAACCTTTGCTAAATGATTTTTAAAAAAGGCGATTAATTTATATGTAAGAAAATTGTAACATTAAATTTTATTTATCATTCGTCAAAAACCACGATATTTAATTCAATAACAATAGTCTTTTGTTACGTGATATTTCTTCAGTCACTGAAACCTCACCTTTCGCTTCGCCTAATACTCTTAGGAATGAAATATATCATGTTACACCCTTCGTATCGAGAGACAAGGCATCCTCGGAGAGCCAGAGGCAGTCAGTCGGGTCGGGAGAAAAGGCGCGGCAAAAAATAGTTTTCAAGCAAGGGCGGAAGATCCCCTGGGTGCCAACCCTTACTAAACTATTTCCAAACGGTCAAGCTGACTGTGTGCAAAGAATGCTTTGTATTATTGTGCCCAATTGATAAACACCATCTCCTGAGTTCTTTTGGTGTGTTCGTACACGACAGCTATTGTCTCGCCATTATGATACTTGTTTGGCTCTTACACCAAAGAAATACACGCTGTCAGGAAAGTTTCAGTTCGATATAAAGCCCGTCCATGGACTCAAAGAAACCGCAACTGTCTACCCGAAAACTAAATTTGGAAACGTATGAAAGGGTATTTAAAAGATGTTTATCCAAAAACATAAACTTGAGCTTACAGCACGTATTCAAGCTTGCATCGATCCTTATCGATCACGCCATCGTAAATATCATTTACGATATCTTGTGCGGTGCGCAAAGAAAGTCGTGTCCGATAGCCCGGGGCTAGTGGATTTTTCTATCGGGCTAGTGATTTTTCCCGACGGGCAAGTGCTGTTTTTTGGGGAAATTCAAATTACAGAAGGATGGTAATCAGTCTTGCTAATCAAAAAGGGTTTGGGGGCTAGTTGAAATGACTTGTGGGCTAGTACATACTAGCTACAGCTTGCCCGAATGGCAGGCTGTAAAACTGACTTTCTTTGCACCCTGCTTGTGACAGAATGCTCTAGGTCCTTCTGATAGCATCTGAAACGTCTTCCAAAATCATTAGTAGTTCCTACGTTTCTGATAGGGGAAAAGTGAAAAAAGCCAAGATTCCCCTTGCACGCCCAACCTTGGTGAAAGTATGGCGAGAAAATAGCCGTCGTGTGCGAACACACGAAAAGAAAATAGGAGCCCCTGTTCGCCCATTGGGCAAAATAATACAAAGCATTTTTTTGTGCCCAATTAGGAGTCAGCACTCGCCGGCCATGGATTGTTTGAAAATGGTCTGGTGAGAGTCGGTAACCAGGGGCTCAAACGTTTTTTCCCGAACCACCTGACTGCCCCTAGGCCTCCAAGGATGGAGACAAGGCCGCTTGTGGCTTGAGTGTGTTTATTAAAATTCTTACATCAGGGAGACTGTGAGTGGCTGACGCCATGTCCTTTGGGTCGACAATCTGGCGCAAGGAGATCATTTCCATGGTGACCTCAGCCTGCTCTTCCTTTGCCGTTTTCTTCAAAGGTTTGCCTGCTTGTTTTTGCTACGAAGAAGAAAAGACCGTTCAATCCACCCTAATAAGCGTGTTCCACCCTCCCTCTTACACCACCCTATAAAAAGGACATCAATAAAATTTTATCAGAGGGCAATAAACATAATAACCTTTTTGGTGATTTTTACAAGCATGGGAACAATTTCAGTGTCTTAATATAGTCTTAAGTCAGAACTGACCGGCCAGACCATTCCAGTCATAATGAGAATTTCACTTTTAATCAAAACTATCAGTCAGATCCCAAATACCAGGCACAAAGGAGATGGTGTTTCAACAAAAGCTCTTGCAAAAAAGCATTTTTCGTTGTCAAAATGACTCGTGCCGGCTATGGTCCGACCGGCCAGTTCTGACTTTTGGAAAGTGCCCTTAATAAAGTCTTTGATTACGTACAATGAGCCGACAGCCAGACACAGAGAGCAAACAACAAACGGTTTGGGGACTTTGAAGAATAGAAAAAATATCAGGTTCAAACAAAATGGATGAAATATCGAATCAGTACAGTTTGTTAACAAGCCTACCTTATCTCTGGTCTCTCCCTGATCTTTCAAAACTTCTTTGTCAGCATATGATCTCTCGGAGGCTTTAAGTTCGTTGATCTAGACTTCCAGCAAGTAAACTTTATCAGTTTCGGAACAAATAAAGACCAATACATTTGTGTGACTTTGCTTAAAGGTGCCCGCAAAGTTTTCGCTTGAACACGTGCATCAAGCCAGGGAAGCCAAAAATATCCAGGGAGCTTATAACAGAGTTTAGGCCCAGACCTTATAGGGGGTGGGTGGCTGGCTTTTTTGTTTCAAAAGTAGGGGGTAGGCAGGGGAGATTTTGTCACTTTGATAGATTATCAAGCCAGAATGCAGTTCAAAGTCAAGGCAGTTTCCCTGTAGGCTAGTACAGCCAAATAAATGCTGTGACTCATAATCGTAACACTACTAGCAGAGCTTGGGAGGGGGGAAATGAGTTTCATGGATGGTGAGGATGCGTCCTTGCTCCTTGGACTTGGCTGTCTATAGAGTGAGTTTAGGGACCTTATATCATATCCAGTCAGATATATGATAATGTTAAAACATCTTCCCTTAAGCACTGAGTAATCTCGGGAGAAAATATTTTCTCTTTGTAACAAAAGTTATAAAAAAAATTCTTATGATTTCATCAATGACAAGGACTTTATCTGGTATGAAATTGGCAACTTCGCAGATGTAATCTGCAATAGTCCCAATACATGATAAGGCTGGAAGCTATATAGTCATAAAAAATGGTGGTCTAACCTTTCAGAACACGAGAACACGCTGCAATGATTTTCTTACCTTTTTTCTTCTGCGGCGTAGCCACGACAAGAGGTCACCACAGGGAACGTATTCTATGACCAGGAACATTTTCTCTTCAAGCGTGCAGCATCCAACCATGGATACAACGTTCTTATGTGAGCCTAACATCTTCATCTGTTCAATCTCAAACGTGAACTCTTCTATTTGTGCCTCAGATGGATCATCTATTAAAAGACAATTTGAGAAAATGATTATGTCTTCTTCATTCTTCCTGTGACAGCATATTATTTCAGTGCTAGATTTTTCATTTGCATGACAAATATTCATCCCTTTTTATCGCACGCATCCTCCTATGCACAAAACAACAGGCAGATTCTACCTTCTAAGTGCATTTCAGTTTAATAGTCACTTTACCGCCCCATCTTCTTAGATAGCAGCCTTGGAGGAGATGCGCTATCTGGAACAGTCGGGGTGGGTGAGGCATGCTACCTTGAAGTCCTATCCTATTTACCCTCAGGCCTTAGCCGTTGTGTTTTCGAAGGAGAACAGTGGTGAAAAAAATAATCGACAACAACAACAATACTAACAAGAACCAAAGCAAACGAAATAAAAAAAATTGGATTTTTTCAAGTGATTTTCTGTTGGGGTCTCAGAAAGGTCCAAACATGAAATAAAAAAGAATTCGTTTCTGTTGCATATAAACAACTCAAAATAAGTTACAAATTCAATTAGCCCTTACGGCTTTGTCTCTTGTTTTGTAGATTAAAATATTTCTTACCATGTAAGACTTTGACAGCCACCACCTGTGGTGCCTTCGGCTTCGTGGATGATGAAGGCCATTTGGAAGTCTCAGTGACCAACGCCTCCATCTCATCCCTCTTTCTAACGGTTGCTTTGTAAACAAAACCAAACTCTCCTCTCCCTAGCTCTCCCCCGAATTCTATTTGCTCAGGCAGCATTTCCCACTTATCAGGGGGTTGCGAATCAGGTGATCTGGAGAAAAAGGACATAATAAAAGCTGGATTAAGGTTGCTATTAATTAAAAAGCGCTCGTGAGTAATCGTAATGATAGCGGTGGTTGTTATCAGTTTAAGCATCATATCTTCAACCTGAAAAACATACCAGCGAAAACGTTTGGCTCGTACACGACTATTTGTGTAGACGTGGACTTATAGAGAAACCAATGAACAACGCATTGAACAGGGGCATCGGACTTGCCTTTCCGTCTGCGTTTCTGCCACTTTACGAGAAGAAATTAACAGACAAATTTTCAGGCAAACGAAATTGGAGGGTTGTCGGAAATAATTACCAATCTCCTTTGTAAACATGATTTTAGTGACGTGATTTAAAAGAGGTGTTAAGTGATAGATCACACGTGAGAACCTGATAGCCCTGAACTTTGGAATTGAAAGCAAAGCTGAAAACCTCGTGATTGACAATGAAATAGTAGAACAATAGGAGGTAGTAAAAGAGAATTATTTTGTGATGAGAGTGTGCTGCACTGTGAGGAAAGGAATAAACACCATCGGTGAGTGTGTTGGATAACAACTATTTGGAGGCAATTCCCAACACAAGTGCGGGCTCCTCCGACGGGACACACCGGGATTTGGCTCGAAAGAAGAGCAAGGCATTTACGGAAACTCAAGTACACAGCGACGCGATCAAGGAATTTTAATACTGAGTATATTTACGAGGCGGAAAAAACGACGCCAAAACTACCAGTGCTAACGCGATGGAGGAACTAACGAAAGAATTTAACGGGAAGATTCAGTCTATCAAGTTTTCGCTAGACAAAAATGAAGAAGAGAGAAGCGAAGCGAAGCGATATCAAGACACGAAGCGCTGTTGATGTCAAAATTGCAGACTGCTCACACAGTGAAAGAATCCATTATGGAGCTGAAATTTGCAAATGGAGAATCACATGAGCGGGTCACCACATGGGCGAAAGAACACGAGACATTTCTAAAGAAAGCGGACAAAAGGGATTTAACAGTAACACAACAAGTGGCAATTAAAGGGTGCCTAATTAACCCACGGGGCGAGAGTCGAATCTCGGACCTCCGATCTGGAAGGTCAACGCGTTATCTATTGCGCCATGACGACTGATATTGAAGCAGCCCGTTCACAGACCCCCTATTTTCTCTTCAAAGTCCGTCGAGCGCGCGTGGTAAAATATAAACCGCGGGAGATTTATTGACCGCCAGTGCAAGGGGGTAGCCCCGGGGGTACTTTAGGAATTTCTGGGTGGGGATGTGCCGCTGGGACCCTGGAACCCTTAACCTATACCAGAGCTAGTTCAGCTGAATTGTGCTACCCTATACTAGAGTAAACTCCCCAAATCCCCTATCCTAGAGTAGCTGTTTCCCTTGTCTAGATAGAATCTTCAACCAACTGATCAGTTTCCTGAAAAATGATATCCTATTCTAGACCCAAACGCTCTGATTTATATACTCTATCCTAGACTAAACTGCTTGAAAACCATACCCTTCACAGCGGCACATACCTATATAGCCCATATATGGCAGTACCCCCCCCCCCCGGCAAGGTAGCGGGGGGGGAAGAAGAAAATAGTGGCGCTTGGGAGTAGTGGTGCTTGGAAGTAGTGGGCACAAGAAAAAACGGGGGGGGGCGAGAATGAGACGCGAGGGGGGAGGGAGCGCCTGCCCGGAAGGCCCACGAAAATCGTTTCCCCCCCCCCCCCCAACCTAATTACCTGGCAGCCGTTGCGTGATCTGTCAAAAGTTTTGACAGAAAACGACTGACCTCGCACAAACAAAGCGTGCTGCCAAAAAGAGTTGCACATTAATTTTTATCTTCCGTCTAAATATATCTGTTATAAAGATCAGCTGGTTTATCTGATTATAGAGCGATGGAGCAATAAACGGGTGGTTAACACACAGCTTCAAATCGTTTTTAACCACGTGCACAATAAATAGAAAATAACAAAGTCAAAACTGGGTATCTTTTAAAGAATGCATGCTGTGTATTATTAAAAAACTAAAAACATTATTCTCTGAGCTTACTTAGCCACAACTGTACAGACACCAACGATCACAGCGTACGTGGAAAATGACCATTGCTTTTACTGCGCTAAGTGGCAGCCGTTTTTGGAGCAGACATGTCTTACTAAGCTGACCTAAACTTCAGAACACAAACTGTACCGACACGTTTTCTACTGCAGCAACGAAACATGAACAACAGACCTCAGGTCGCCTCCGAACGGCGAATAATACAATAGTGAAATGTTTTTTCAAATTCATGCCCCTGGTAAGTGTTTCATTTCATCAGTCATGTTTTGATGGTCTACGTTCCATCGACAACACAAGCCGCCAAGTTCTCCTGAGCGAAGTTCTCTCTTTCGCCCACGTGCACTACTTCCAAGCGTCCCCTACGCAGGCTAACGGTCTGTAGACATCTTTGGGAAGATGAAACTTTGCTTTCCCCAGGAAAAGCAAATTACCATTTGCTGAATGGTGATTTTCTCATCATCATCCTGTCATCATCCCGTCAACGACTCATCACGCTCGCATCATGCCAGTAGAAGCGTTTGTCATCAAGGGACGCGCTAAGGGCAACACCCTCCATTGTAATTTACATAAAAAATAACATCAAAGTGCCGCCGAGTTGTGAGCTTCGGATGGAGTCATGTGACAAGCATGTGTTGACCATGTTGATCATAATTATCTTTTGTATCGGAGTGTAGACTATGACGACTGTTTGGCACAATTTTCAAGCAAATACGTACTCAAAGGAGAGCCGCGCCAGGCTGTTTTGGGTTTCCTGGAGCAAAAGGATGTTGTGGCGGTTTTTCCCACGGGTTTCGCTAAAAGTTTAATTTAGCAGTTGTTCGCGGCAGTCGGAAACTCAAACGAAGAAAAATAACGTGGAGTTGTAGTTGCATCACCATTACGAAGTATTATCAATGATCAAGTTGAAGCAATGAGAGAAGCAAAGTGATGAGGTGATGCGGACATTTCTGTATTTTAAAAACCGAAAGCTATCATCGTCGTGCTCGCTTTCTTGAAAGCTGGCTTTAATAGAGGAAAATCCAGCTCGGGTGCCTCTAACCTGATTACTGCAATGCGAACAAACCCTACTTGACTGATCTTCTGTTTGCGAAAGGGTAAAATCAAGATCTCTTAAATCGTCCGCCTTGACGAATTCTCTCAAAAAAAGATTCTCTGTAGCTTTACTGGAATGGGATAATTGCCCAGTACTATTGAGGTATTCAAAGAACCCACATGTCCTACAATAATCCGATGTGCCGATTTGTTTTGGCTTCGGACCTCTATTGGCCGGCTTTTTCGGCGTAGAAGCAGTCTTAGGAGGGTCTAAGAAGACATGCTTCAACAAACACGTGACTCGGAGTGTCATTGTTGTTTGATTGTAAAATACTTAAGCCAATTACACAAGCAATTTATTTCTCCAATTCCATTAGTCCAATTTAATTGATACTGCGAACGAGGAGGTGATAATGATGAGGCGTTGACATGGGGGAGGGACTTAATAAACCTGTATTTTCCCAAAGATGTCTACAGACGTTCTTCATTTTTCTTTCTCCCGCTCCGCGCTCGTTCTCGCACGCTCTCTTCGCTCGCGAGCTCGCTGATGTTTTTGAAAAGAACGAAAAGAAAAATAAAACAACGTTTGTTTACAGACTAATATTGAAGTCGCTTGATAATATAATCATCTTTAACACTTTTGCCCATGAACTTCTGCCGGTGGACGCTGTTTGAAGCCGGCAGAGCTTTATTTATGAAGAATTGACAGATATATTCGAGGAAAACAAGAATGGTTTTGATAGTAAAAGCCGTACTTTAACTCATTTCGTCGCATTTGAAGAACGTATGGCCGACAAGTGGCTCGTAAAACCGTCGCGAAGTCTCTTGCAGCTTCCCATTCTCGGCGTTTGCATGAGAAGAATCAAATACGATTCAGCAACAGTAAACAATTCCGTTTTTATTGAACAAAGAAACATTTCATTTCAGAATAATACTTCACTAAAAAAAAACCTTGAGATTGGGAGTCTCGTCGTGAAAAAAGTTAAAACATCGTGAGACTCACGGCAGAATCATGAGCTTGGAGCAGACTGGGAGTCGAAAAGCAATTGCTGATCTTTTCGTCATGTTTATCGCCTGGACGAGTCAAAAAGCTTCAAAAGTTCATAAACTTCCGTCTCAACGTTGGCCATAGTGCTAATTTAAAAAGGGCAAAGTCAAAATAAAGACAATCGTCCTGTGACTCCTGTGAAATGTACAAAATCAGCACATCGCGGAACAGGATGACGACAGTTGTCGTTAATAATAATTATAATAATAATAAAGGAATTTATATAGCGCTTATACATCGCTGTTCTAAGCGCATTACAATGTAAAAAAGGACATAAGAATATCATTAAGCACAAGCTTACATATAACCCTACCGTACACATCTTAAAAAGGAAAGAAAAAAACAAAAACAAAAAACAAAAAACAAACAAAATCAAAAACAAAAACAAAAACAAATATGACGAAACTAAATGTCATACATCTTTTTAAAAAGAAACGTGTTCAACTTAGATTTAAAAAGATTAACATCAGAACAAGCTCGAATTTCAAAGGGGAGCTTGTTCCTAGTCGGGGGACAGCAACGAAAAACGCTCGCTGGCCATAAGTTTTCATGTTAAAATTGGGTTCTTCAAGGCGTAAATGATCCCTTGATGACCGTAATGTCCTAGCTTGATGGTAAAATTTTAAAATATCTTCAAGATATCGGGGACAATATCGGGTTGTCGTTTTGATATCGGGCGCTTTCGTGCGGAGCCGACTGATCTACGAAAGGAGTCTACATCTGAGTGAACATTTGCATATTGAAGTGCCCACAATAACTTGTTCCTTACGCTACGCGTAATCCACAAGTTAAAAATGGAAGGAAAAAAGCGACTGGCAGACAAGATGGAATCTGATAGAAGGGAAATGGCGCTCTCAAAGATGAAACACGAGGAGCGGATGAGCCAAGAGCATGAGCTGTTGGATCAGCAGGTGAAATTCCAAAAGACCATAGAAGTCAGCCAACAAGAACAAAATGCAAAGAAAACCGTGACCCCAAAGTTGCCAAAGCTTTCTATCAAAAATTCGACGCAACATTTGGAAATTGGCTGCCTTTCTGGGATAAATTCGAGGCCGAAATGGACACAACGGAATTAGTGTCTGTAACAAAATTTGCCTATTTGCAAGAACTATTGGAGCCTAAAGCCAGGGTAGACATCGATGAATTGCCGCTTAATACAGAGGGATATGAAAAAGCAAAAAACACAATCAAAGACGAATATGGAAAAACGAGCGGAGTTGTCAACGCTTATGGCAATACATTCTTCAACTCCCCACCGTGACAAGCGCCGACCCAAATAAAGTGAATTCCTTTTACAAAACACTGCTGTTTAACGTCCTGTAACTGGAAAAGCTTGGAAAAATTGAGAGAGTAAACGGAATGACAAGAAGCGTGCTAGATAAATTGACAGGAATCAAAGCCCATTTGGTCAGTGGACAAGAAAACTGGCAAGACTGGGATTTACCACGTTTGGCCCAAGCTCTGAAGAAATGGAGAGACGTGCACCCAGCGACTGAGGGAAATAACGTCGAAAGCATGACTACTCCGTCTAAGCGCCCTGAGAACAGATCTCGTTTTTTCCGCGCAGAATCCATGGACAAACGCCGTCGTGTTTACTGTGATGACGCGAGTCACATCACGCGCGATTGCACGCACGTATCAACGATAGACGAGAGGAAAGAATACTAGCGCAGAAGCGATGTGCTTTAATTGCACTGGGCCAAGACATCATACAGCTAAGTGAGGAGTAAAATGCGTTGTCAGAAGTGCAGACAGAAACACCATACATCGATTTGCAATCAAGGAGACCAATTGTTGACAGCCACCGTGAACCAGGGGCGTGTTGTTTATCCTGTGGTGAAAGTATTCGTGGACGGAGTACTGTATCGTGCACTTCTGGATACGGCATGCTTCAGCTGTGCTTTTGGAGAAACTTCCCAAGCCCTCTCGGGCTAAAAAAGTTCGTCGAATAGAAACGATGCTGGGATCGACCACCCGTGAAGTAGAACTTTCCACAATCAAAGTACGTTCAACTGATGGCAATGAAGAATTAAACGTTGACGTTACCAAGGTCGAAAGACGGGAGTTGCTGATGATTAATAACCCCACACTATCAAAAGATTGTCGAGTCGTACGCTCATCTAAAGGGAGTTGAGATGACGTACTGTGAATTAGGGGCCAGCGAGTATACAGGGATCAAGACGTCTGAGCTCCACTGCGTTGGGCTCCTAGGGGAACCAGTAGCAGAAAAGACCAAGCTGGGGTGGACTATTATGTCACCGGGAACTGAGATTGACCACACGAATATGCTGTGGACACAAACGTGTCATGTGGATTATGCAGAATTTTGTCGGCTAGACGTCTTAGGTTTTAGAAGATACCCCAGAACATGACCAGCGCACAGTCTACGCAGAGTTTAGAGAACAGTTGGTAAGACACCCAGAGGGCTGGTATGAAACTTCGCTACCATGGAAAGGTAACCATCTGCCTTTGCCAAACAATAAAGCAGTGAGTTTGCGAAGGTTCAGCAACCTCCAGAACAGACGCCAGCGCTTGGATGTGACCGAGAGTTATGGACAGATAATTGAAAAACAGAAGTCCGTGGGAACAGTAGAAGTCGCAAGTGATTCACTGCAGGCAAAAGAATTCTACATATCTCACAAGCCGGTGATCTGTATTGCCGGATTGGCACAAGCACTATTGGCAATTACCTTGATTAAAGATTAAAGATAAAAGGAGCTGAAACTACGAAGCTAAGGATCGTTTATGACGCCTCGTCTCGAGGGAACCCTCGTGTGCCAAGTTTAAATGTTTCTCTTTATGCCGGACCACCGCTTCAGAATCACCTGTGGAGTATTATTAGTACGAATGGGCTTTCATCCAGTCCTTATCACTGGGGACCTACAACAGGCCTTTCGTCAGGTGCGCATAAATAAGGAAGAGAGAGATGCACAGATGAGATGATTTCATTGGAAGACCAGTGAACATTTTGAAGCGGAGGTGTTGAGATTCACGCAAGCTCTGTTCGGTCTTATGCCTTTTCCCTTTCTTCTTGGGGGAGTGATAGAGTGCCATCTTGAAACCTGGGAGTTTTGTATGCCACACCTTGTTGCTGAACTGCGCAAAAGCATGTATGTCGACGATCTGATCAGCGAGAAACCAACAGTACCAGAGGCGAAAAAGATGAAAGAGGTAGCCATAAGAATCTTCGAAGATGCTAAGTTGACGCTGCACAAGTGGCACTCGAATGTTGCCGACTTAGAAGAGAGTGAAAGAGGGGTTGAAGACGAGGGAACTTTTGCCAAACAGCAGCTCGGTCAAACAAAAGCAAAGACCGGACTCTTGTTGGACAAACAGGAAGATCAGATAAGTGTTATCATGCCTCCATATGATGCAGTCGCATCAAAAAGAACATTGTTGTGTAATCTGGCAAGAATTTACGACCCCCTTGGTCTCGTGGAGCCGGTAACTATCAAGGGAAAGTTATTCTACAGAGATGTTTGCAACGTGAAGATGGCCGGGGATGCACCGCTACAACAAGCCAATGGATACGATGGAAGAAAGAGTTACCAGCCGAGGTCATGGTAACAAGGGCTCTGACATGTGCCCAAGAGCAGATTAAAGGAATTGAGCTCCATGCCTTTGGAGATGCGAGTAAGAACGGAGTGTGTGCACGCAGTTGGGAGACAGCCATCAGAGGTAAGCCAGGGTTTGGTTACTGCAAAGGCTCGACTAGCGAAGCAGGGGCTGACCATTCCGCGATTAGAGCTGTTGTCGGCACATATAGCAACAAACCATATCACAAACTTAGGGTTGAAGGGCTTCCTGTTAACGGCGCTATGGATGGCTGGATAGCTTAGTTTGCTCTCCATTGGATAAACGGCGGCGGCGAATACAAACAGTTCGTAGCAAACAGAGCGATGAAAATACAAGAGCATTCAGGGATCACTTGGTGCCACGTACCCACCAAAGAAAATCCGCCAGACCTGGGAAGTCGAGGAGGGCAAGCTTTGGTGGCAAGGACCGGAATGACTTTCAGACAAAGAAAAGTGGCCTACAGACATCATGACAAGCCGCACTCCTGAGAGCCAAGCAGAGGCTAAAATTACCAAAGAACTTTTTAATGGCGCCATTGCGTCAACTGGGTGCCTCAATGTTATGCTAGGAAAGTTTGACCTGACCAAGACGTTGAGGATTGTCACCTGGACCGCGAGATTCATACGGAATTCACGCCTGAAGAAACAAGAAAGAATGATGGGTCTATTGACGACCGACGAGATTAAAAACCAGCACCTGTTTTGGACCAAGCTCCCTCAAGAGATTCAAAGCGATGATGTGACGAACGATCGAGAAAGACTGGGTTTAGAAGAAAACGACCGGGAATGCTCATATGTCGAGGTGGTGTGCAGGTACATTACCCGGTATACCTGCCTGACAAGCACCCCTACACAGTGAAACTCGTTGAAGACGCCCATCGCCGTACGTAGCATGGGGGAGTAAGTTTAACAATGGCGCGGATCAGAGAACGTCATTCGGTGCCGAGGCTAAGACGTCTGAACAAGAGAGTGATAAAACAGTCAGAGCCGCTGCTAGACCCCCTCCCGCCCTTGGAACTGTCATTCGACCGGACGCCTTTGACAACTCAGGAACAGCTAAACCCTGAGGTTCGAGAGTTCAGACCTACCCGTGAGGCTGCAGTTGCAGCGAGAGTACGAATGCAAGATATTGCTGACAAAGAGCAAGCCAACTGAACATTGAACACCGACTCTGTAGAGAGTTTGGGAATCATTTCGTTTTCTGTTATCGTTTTGACTTACATGAACGTTTAGTATGATAATGTTTCTAGAGATAAATGCAACATATGTCACCTAAAGGTAGACATATGGGGGGAGAGTGTCGGAAATAATAACCAATCTCCTTTGTAAACGTGGTTTAAGTTTTATTTGATTTTAGTCACGTGAAAAAAAAGGTGTTAGGTGATAGATTACACGTGAGAGCCCGATAGCCCTGAACTTTGGAATTGAAAGCGAAGCTGAAAAGCTCGCGATTGATAGTAAAATAGTAGAACAATAGGAGATAGTAAAAGAGAATTATTTTGTGATGAGAGTGTACTGTACTGTGAGGAAAGGAATAAAAACCTTCTGTTAGTGTGTTGGATAGCAACTATTTTGGAGGCAGTTCCCAACAGGGTTGGTGACAGTTTAAAGAAATTTAAGACCACGTTTAATTTAAACAGATCGATATCCGGACATATGAACGGACAAAAACTTGCACAACGCCGCTTTTCGTTTACACGGAACCCGCGAACCGTGCAAGTTTTTGAACGGCAAATGGTACTGAAATTTGATACAGAATTTGCACAGTTCCACAGTGTAAAAGGGTTGCACGGGAAAAGCCTGAATCATTCGTTGAAATATTTGTTCGGTCCCGTGTAAACGGATCTATAAGAGGAATTTTTCATTTTAATGCACGGGTGATTTCATTGATGAATGAAGCTTCATCCGACTCAACCAGCCCTTGTCCTTTTGGGTACTGCTGAACACATTTGCTCCACAAGCCCATTTTTAAGTGAGAAAACGTCACAACGAAAATTTGCCATACCCGATTAGGGGTCAAACGCCGCTTCTCGAAACCGGCCTTCGCCTTCCAAAAATGCAACCTCACTGACTGGGCATAGTTTGGTATCGTGTTGATATGAAAGATAACTCTTGGTCCAAGATAGGCTCAACAGCGGTTGTCCGTCAAAATAAACAGCTGCTACAATCTTGGACAAAACTGTTGAGAAAATTGTATACTTGGACAGCATTTTTCTAAACATCGTAGCTGTACCGGTTCTTCCCTCTCCCCCTTCCCATGAAAGCAATGTTGTTGTGTATTCAAAAGAACGCCTAATCCCTGGGCGTTTGTGGGAAGCAAGATTGAATTGGGGGAAGGGGTTTTCTTTGCGCAAAGGCGTCGTTTTGGAAATAGTTTTGTTGCGTAGGAAAGTGGACACGATGGGGAAAACTTTCTCAAGTAGTTTTGTCCGGGATTGTAGAAAGAGGCATCTCAGAAGAAAGCTGTCAACCAAGGACTTTAGCCATTAGCCTTCATCCTATCGTTTTCTGTAATTCACCCAGCCTACCAAAAGTTGAGTTTCTTTGTGCTGAATGTTCGTGCTGAGGCTCTTGGGTGTTGATTCTAGGTTGCGTTCTCTCGACCTCGAACGCAATAACATCTTTTTATCAGTCAAGTCAATTTTCAATTTAATTTCCAAGATTTTCTTGTACAGTATCTCTTCTTTCTCACTGTCCCAGCTCCTTGGCTAAAACAACATGCTTGATTATTTTCTTTGTAACTGTCAATGGCGGGTGCACGACGCTATAAGTGGCCACGGGATGTAATATAACCAATAACATCGCCCTAAAATTAAACTTTAGGAAAGTGTTTTCGATACACCTTCAACTAGAGAAAAAATTACGCCGAACAATGTGGCTAGCAAATTAAAAGATACACAAACCTTTCAATAGTCTTTAACTTCTTTCTTCTGTAGCACCAGACAACAATAGCCACAGACAGTAGCAAAAAAGCGGAGGTGATACCAAGTGAGATGTAAATGACTTTAGAAATGGCGCGGGTCGGATTTTCGGTTTTGGTGTTCTTAACTGCAAGGAAAGGTATTGCATTGTAAATGGCACAGAAAACGTGCGAGTATTCGCTGAATAAAACAGGTGCTTTATCTTGTGAAAACTTACAAAAAGATTCTTAAAATCTACTTCGCTGCTAAGTATGGCTATTCCCCCTTCATGGATCCTCGTTAAAATAAACTAGGTTTTCCCTGTTTCTGAGGAACATGGCACGGCGAACCTAAAGTAACAATTTTTAGCTATTTTGTGTCCATTGTTCTTGAGATTACTTACCACTATTACACAGATCTCCTTCACAACAGTGCAAATGATGATCATCAAATTGTGTGCATTGATCAGCGGATATACAGCCTTGAATGGTGACTTGTTCGCCGTTTGCCATTGTATTTTCATATTTGAAACAAAGGTTTTCTGGAAAAGTACAGCTGACTTTAATGGGAACAGAGAAATTCCTGCTAGGGTACTCATAACAACCTAAAGATAAATGCAGAATAATAGAAGCCTTTAAAACTATCCAGCATCTCTGACAAGGTCACTTACCTCAAAGTCTGGGGCAAAAGCGTGAAATCATAACTTGCAGACAAGCCTAAAAGCGGAACTTTTACTAAATTGGAAGTCATTCACGAAAATGTGATAGACTTTAACCTGAAAATACTAAACAAAAGCTTTATAGGAAAAACATAATGCACATTTCGCCCAATTTTAGAGAAAAAGTAATAATTTTCATACAACGTCTTATGTGGTTGTTGCTGCATGAACAAATGATTAGCTAAGTAAAATAAGGTTGCTCAGGGCTCTCGTATTGAGCTTGGGCTATTGCGATAATGTGCTAAGTGTAACCTTCTCGATGTGGATGATAGAAAACGTACTTGTTGTTGACGCTGGCATTTCACAAATATAGTTCTTTTCGTCGTTACAGTCCCCCGCCTTTTCTATCTTTCCAGTGTTTCTCTCCATTTGCCAACAATTCGAATCATCTTTTCGGCCAATCCATACGTGCTGTATAAAGGAATTACAACGGATAAAGAAAAAATATTAAATGGAACAATTTACTACAAAAACCACAATTAATCAAGGTGGTTGAAAACAGTTTGATGATGGGAGTGTCATTCAAGACTCGTTATGGATTGAGGCTCATATTTGGTGTGGACAGAATACATTTATACTAAGGACAATAAATTTGACATTTCAGAAGTAAGATTTCGATCGTCACCATGGCGACAAGGATGTTTTGAAAAAAGCCTATTTTTTTCAGTTTGTTCAACCTGGTTTTCACTAGCGCATTAACGTAAGCATAAGGACATACCCACGCGCAGAATGGCATATTTGACTCAATTCTCGATACCAGCTCTCCTCAAGCCAATGATAAACAAGATGGCGGACGAAGCGTCCGCCATATTGCTTTTGATATGTTCGCATGACGTCTGCGTCAAAGTGGCCTACGATTGGTCCACGGCCTTGTGCCTATGCTTGTGCTTATGTCGACCCAGTTTTCACTTGTCAGAGCTACGACATGGGCATAAGCACAAGCACAAGAAGAACGTACTTGTTCGTTTTTCTTGAGCTTATGCTTATGCTTTATGTCGACCCAGTTTTCACTTGCTTACACATGTGCTTGTGCCTATGCTTATGCTTATGCGCTAGTGAAAACCAGGCTTAACCGCATGATAACTTCTCGCCCAAGAATCTTAAGCCTGGTTTTCACTAGCACATAAGCATAAGCATAAGCATAAGCACAAGCACGGGTGTAAGCAAGTGAAAACTGGGTCGACATAAGCATAAGCATAAGCACAAGAAAAACGGACAAGTTCGTTGTCCTTGTGCTTATGCTTATGTCGTAGCTTTGACTGTTTAAAACTGGGTTGACATAAGCACATGCATAAGTACAAGGCCGTGAACCAATCAAAGGTCACTTTGACCCAGACCTCATGCAAACATAATCAAAGCAATATGGCGGACTAAGAGTCCACCGTCTTGTTTATTATCGGGTTGAGGAGAGCTGGTATTGAGAATTGACTCAAATATGCCATTCTGCGCGTGAGTATGTCCTTATGCTTGTGCTAATGTGCTAGTGAAAACCAGGCTTTTAACTTCTCAGCCAAGACTTTTCCAAGAATGATATTAAAGGTGATGTTGTTTCGTGAGTTGTCCGCCTGATGTAACTAACACCACTGCCTATATGACAGTATGCAGTTAATTATGATCACTTACAATCAAATTAAGTTAATAATTTTTGTCAAGAAGGGCATATATCGTTATTCAATCAAGATAACATTTTAGATCAAGACGTCTCAGCTGATGAGAGGCAGAACAACTGGTTTTCTATCAAATTCACCAGAATTGCTTGGAAACTATGTATGTATGAACGATAAACTTGCATTTTATAATAATTCAGTTTGTGCGCTCAGCTTGCCAAAGTAACCTCAGATCAGGCTCAATTTTCGTTTCGCTTTGTAAATAACATTCCGGCGGGCAAGGCGAAACGAGAAGAGAGCCTGATACAAACCTTCTACGAAACGTCTGCCGCCCACTTTTTTGATTGATTGACATTTGCCGAAATCAGCCAACCAAAATTACTTCAGTTCCTTGTTTTTTTTAATATGCACATTTTCCATACGTGGGAAAAATGCAGACTCGTTGACTTAAAAAATAGCTTTTACCTTTTAATATTTTCAACTTAAAATAAAACAGTCAGCACAGTCACATTTAACTTCCTGCCAGATTAAAGGAGATTTCGAAGGTTATTTCTATTGGCGTAGAAGATAAAAAGTTTTCGAAAAGACGGCGACACCAGATGTTCTAGTTTTAATGTTTTGGCTAGGCGCGCTCGAATTTAAATACTGAAATTTCTTTTTTCCTCTTGCCTTTATATTTTGCTTGGCAATTTTCCCCGATTTTCAGTACATAAATCTTTAAAAACCGTGGAGAAATATGTCACGAAATTTTTAAAAGGATATATAAATTATCTCAGAACAAAGCAACGAGTTCTCAAGTGCATTTAATTTAGCTGATTTAGGCCCGTGAGTACACTTGCAATTTGCGAATTTACTAGAGAAACAAACGTCTAAAAAAATATATTCCTTTATAAATCCGTGTAAACATTATCACTTTGGAAAGCTATAAGCAAAACGAAAAACAATATTACCAACGCACTTTGTAGTTCTCCTTTAATTAGATGTGTTCATGTTTTACTGCAGGTCTAAAAAGCTCGCTAAATTTTATTTTGTATCGAAATTAACAAACAGCAAACAGCCAACGAGCGAGGACACCAGTTTCCGTGGTTTACTTTTTACAAAAAGGGAAGGCAAACAACAAGTCTGTTACCTTAAGAGTAACGCCACTAGCTTTTATGATAATGCCAACAAAAATTCCCTGAACAGCGATCATGCGATGTTTTTCGTCTAATACTTCACAGTTGGCGATTGAGGTTTCTTCGGCAATGAGCCTCCGTTTGCGTACCCCGCTCAGAAAAGTCATTCCCGGCTAAACTTTCAAATAAAATCACTTTTAAGATGGACAGTATTTTGATCGGCACTCGTTTGTTGGTAAATCAAAAAGCACCTTGTTAGCGGTCAACTCTGAACTTGCAGAGGAATTCAACTCCGCGATACACTCACATGAGTTCCGTAAATAAAGCAAATCCAGAGAAGATATGAACAACCACATGAATTTTCTGAATTTCCATGGTACATATTAAGGCATATTTTCCTACCATAAGACCATCAAACAAAAAAGACAGCAAAATCGACCTTTCTCTCCGCCGACGGCGGATCATTCACGAAAACAACCACGAGAAGAATAAGGGCTTTCAACTTCCGGTGTTTCCGACAGCTAATCAGATCTTGTGGCATTGTTCTAACAGCCAACCAGCGTTACGGCCAAAATCTGGCCGTAACGAGCACAAACGTGAGAGAGTTTGTATAAGGCCCAATTTTAGCCGTGGCCGTTAGAGAGAATGTATGAGAACCGCAAAAATTGGGCCTGATCTCAGGTTATGCCAAAGTAACTGAGAATGAGAAACGTGGTCTTTTGAACATTTGCGTTTTTCAAGTTACAGATACAGATGAAAATGGAATTAAAACTGTCTACGATCTACATCATTGATTCAATTGGGTCTGTGACACGAACTACACAGAACATGTGATTTCTCCGCATTCCTCTTTGAAAACTCTTCTCATAATTAATTACCCTAGCCTTAAGCGTGCTCTATCAAGTGCATGAAAAACCTAACATCTCAAGTTAAATGCCCGTTTCCTGTCCTTACACGTTTCCTACAGATGTGGTGGGAAGAGTAATTGTATTAAGGAATCATTTACATTCACCTCGGGTGATCATGTCCTTATACAATTAATTCTTGTGACTACTATGTTTTATAATGCATTAATATTACATGGAGAAATTTAATGCTGATCATGCGATCATGAGGCTCAAAGAGTTAATGATTTGGTACTTACATCTATTTTCGGTTTCTTCAGACCGGTGACCTCCATGAAGTGAATCAAAAATCGTTTTTGATTATCATCATCACCCTTCACTAAATCACCTCCGGAAGCAGTACACCCTTGTTGTGCACCTTCCCAGGTATCTTTATTATTTTCCTTGTAGCAAGATACTCCATTGAGAAACCAATAAGCAGAACAGGCCAATGGACCTCATTAGTGAAACATTTACAGAGCAAATAGTTTGAACCCAATAAGAATCATGGCATTGCTGTAAACGTTACAGAGACTGGGACGAGAATCAGAGAACAAGGAATAAAATATTCTAAAATTTCCCGACAATCAATCAGTTGTTATATTTCATCTATTTTTTTTAAAATAGAATATAAGAAAAATTAGGATCTTTAATATGTGTTTGGGCCGGTGGTAATTATATAATTTAAAATTTGCATAATTATGGGTGTGGCTGGTCATGTGACAAAAACTGGATTGTAACCACAAAAAAGGTCCTTTAACCCAGGCACGGTTATAAATAATGCACCTATCAATGTAATGCCGGCGGGGGGGAGGCAGGGCATAGGGTGGGGATTTGACTTTTTGCAAAAATTTGCAATCAAATTCCCTGCCCACAGGCAAATCATTCCAGTCAAATGCAATCAAATTTCCCCACCCCCCGGCTGCACATTGCTGTCAATCCCAAGGCAGAACCTAAGAAAGGCACAATAAAAATACCTCCAAATAAAACTCTGCAATCTTTTATAAACGTTGCTGCATCACCAAAGATACATGTTCCTGTTACAGCTGCAATTATACGTTCTAACCATAATCCGTGTTACAATGCGTAGAATACACATTTTGTGAGTCTGAATATACCGTACTTAGTAAAGGGTACAAAGAAAGTCAGTTTTATAAGTTTACAGTGATTGTAGCGAATGAGCCATACACTAATCAATTGTACTTGCAAAAATCGACTTGGTTTCTCTTTACTTCCGTTACTTTGATACCACAGTATATTAACAGGTTCAATTGATCAAAAACACGCTAAAACAAACGAAATTTGAAGACAAAACAGTGAAATCCACTCAGCCTTCGCTTGTTTTCATAGGCCTCCATGACTTCTTGATCCTTTCAAACCGCATGGCGCATGCGTAAAGCGTGGAAGCGGGAAACATATGTTCGGTCCCAGTCTTTTCGTCCGAGTCGGCAGTCAAATATCTCCACGTCGGGCGAAGAAAGATTCAAATATCCCTTCCCCCGGGAGAACAACATCAGTCAAATGCCCTACCCCAGGGACAACAAAGACAATCAAATCCCCACCCCATGCCCTGCCTCCCCCCCGCCGGCATTACATTGATAGGTGCATAAGGTTAAAATGAGTGAGAAACAAAACGTGAAAACAAATGGAAAAAGCCAAATATCAGGGTGGATTCTAGCCTGCCTAAAATTCAAGGCGTAAAGGCTATCTAAAGTCCGTTTAAGAGTTTAAGCTGTTAATGGATCAAAATTTACCTGTGCTTTGGTCGTACCTGGTACGGTTGGAACTTCCCCATCATTTTTAATGTCGAGTTCCCACGAAAACAACTCACCTTTCGATCTCTTGCAGAGGAGATGTTTATTTTCCTTGCAGCATTCGGTGAGGTTCCAGCCATTTTTCAAGATTTCGACGCATTTGTTTTCATAAACAATTCTCGACATGTTGAGCCACTGGACAGAAACAGAAAAGTTAAACGATTCTCCATTGTTCCATACATATCCACCGTTTTGATGCCGATACGTCAACCCAATCCAAACAGAAGTGCGATTTGCGTCCTTGAAAGCCATGTCATGGACAAACTTCATTTCCTTTTCATTCGAAATACTTACCAGGTCCCCTCCAAACCCAAAACATCCGCTTAAAGCTGTTGACCAAGCAAATCTCCGCCGATAACCGAGCCTATCCATAACCTTGTAGCAAAAGCCTTCAAATTCTTTCCACGTTTCTGGGCATTCCAAAGCTAAAAAGGATCAAATTGGGCACTTTTGACTCTTGTGACTTAACAATGCAAGCCAATTATTGAATGAGGTCGGTCAATGTCGTTGTAAGTGTTGTAAGCCGTGGCCGAAGGCGGAGTAAGATAACACGAGCTGCGCCATAAGCAGCCGTGGGTGTCTAAGTGCGCCCTCCCTACTAGAGACATTTTATATTAAATTGTTAATGCCTGATGTATTTACCGTGTTTTTAAATAAAGATGATGATGATGATGATGACGGCCGCTCCTAAAAAGTTTTTAAAAAAAACTAACATCGACCAGAGCGCTCGAATGACCAAATAGCGCAAGAAATCTCTCAGTTAATTATCAAATTAAAATTGAAATTGTTAGAAAGCAAATGCACAAACTTACCAGAATAACGCCTTGTTACCGCCAAGAGGAGTGACACGAACAGTGCGAGTGTTATCATTATAGCATCAGATCTGGGAAGAAGTTAAAGTTTAGAGACCGGTCATTATTTATCGCCCGGGAGGGAGAGCGGGTCCGGAGTGTTTTTTTTGGGGGGGAGGGGGGTGTTCACGAGAATGAACTATATTCAAAAATTGTACTCAAACTCTTAGCTACGAATTTTACAATTAGACCGAATTCAAATTCACAAAAAGACTACTACGCGAATTCAAAAACTATTAATCGAATAAACGAAAATTGTCTCTCTGTCCAAGTCCTTCCAAGTTCTAAACTGTTCTCACTTATGTTTTTTAACACTAGAGGTTTTAATCTCGGCCCATGCAAATTTCTATCACACTTCATCCAATCAGGGCTCGAAGGAGTCCTTTAACGCACGAATGTCTTTCACCAGCATCGCTAGTTCATTAGTCCTTTTGTCCAGGGGGGTCACTTGACTTCTAGGAGATCAGAACGGGGGATCCTTCGTAAATCATAGAAAAAAATTTGGAAGAATTCAATTCAACGGACCACTAAAATCTGCTTGAACAACACCAGTTTAAAGCATGTAAAATAAATGCGTCCATTCTACTGGGAGATAAATGTCTGCAGTCTCAACTGGTTCTAAGTTTCACAAGAGCTGATGTGCCTCGAGTTGCTTCTCCCTGCATTGTTTTTTGGACTTTCCTCTTGCTTTCCCTCTTTCTTCCCGTCGT
Source organism: Porites lobata (assembly GCA_942486035.1). NCBI lineage: Eukaryota > Metazoa > Cnidaria > Anthozoa > Scleractinia > Poritidae > Porites > Porites lobata. Next base: position 8,130,773 of record CALNXK010000002.1, on the reverse strand, counting down.
TGATGATGATTTTTTTTTTGGGCGGCGAAAACTTTGGGGAGAATCACGAATTTATCAAGAGTGATGAGGAGGATCACTTCAGTAAAACATCATTTAAAGGGAGGGGTCCAAAAAATCATCCGACTAGCCCCATCCCCCCCCCCAGGCGACAAATAATGACTGGTCCCTTACAGAAACATTTCCTCGATCAATGATTAATAAATCGTTGTATCCCAAGAGCCCATCAGGCCCCACTTTCTTTGGGCTTACCAACGAAATAACTTAAGAGACATACTGGGAGAACACCATTTACAAGCTTTTTTGATCTCTTGTTCTCCCAACATCCCAAATATAAATGGGTTTTTTCGCCGGTTAATCAATAGAAAGTGAAGTCTACTCCTTGCATATACATAGTTTTTGCAGGCAAAAATATGGTTTATTATGTCAGAATGATGAAGTTGCACCTTCTTTGTACATTTGTCAGTTTAGGCGCGGATAATAGTCCCAAAACAACGATTTTAATGGAAAGATAGTGACTTCGCGGCAAAGAAATTATTTTGTTCCGATTTCCATCAAGCAAGAAACAGCATTATTCTGAAAGAGCATGTTTTTGTATTTCGGCTTCGAAAGCAGGTGTGCACTGTTTGAATACAGAACTAGAAGATTAAGCATCAAACTGTTCGCGGCTGTTGTTTATTTTTGCTTAGTCGCTGGTATACGTGTATGAAGTGCAAAAACGTTAGAGACTGAAGGGATCATGAAGACAAAAATTCTAAGCATATCAGCTTGAACTTCCTCTCTTCGAAACTGGAACAGATGGCAGAGGTCTTTACCTGTAATGGAAATTCGCACGGTCGTATTCAGTTCTCATACAAATGTTGCTAACATGCACGGGACAAGAAGACAAAGGTAAAAAAGGGAAAGAAAGATAGAAACAAAAATCGTCACAGCTTTGATGTTCAGTCACTCGGACAATTTAAAACCTTGGATCAAATGCCACGGTTCGAATACATTCTCTCCCCCCACCCTGCCGCTGCATATCACTGGTACTGTCAATCGAGTTCTCTAACCGAATATGCAACTTTCTTATTTTTTTTTTGTTTTCTGTCGATGGAATTTATCGCCGACGACTTAGTGGGTGCTTCCACACATTTTCCTTTCGTACTATAATATTGAAAACCGTTTAAGATCCGAAGATGGTGACGGTAACGAGATCGTCAAAAACGTATAACAGGGTTAATATTAAGAACAACTTTGCACATACACCCCCTTTTTTGTACATTTTCTTTGTCGTCACTGCATATCTACGACGTGCAAATGCCTAATTTCATGTTGTACGACGAAATTTTCTTATTCTTTCTGAATTTGCATATGGATCTTTGAAATTCTACCCTAGGAGAGCTCCCTAGATTTGACAAAATAAGCTCTATTAATCACGATAAAGATGGAAAGAACGTAATTTCACTTTTTAAGCGGGACGTATTCGCCATCGTCGCGATCGTCGGATCTTATGGTCCCTTTTTACATCTTGTATTTACTTGTGGCATAATATTAAGTCGCAATTAACACTTCTTAAAAATTTTGTTTCGTACAAAAAAAAGAATGCTTGACTATTGACTAGACAGAAAACACTACTCTGCCCAGTTCTCAGGTTTAACCCTGGTATATATTTCAGACAAAGAGCATGTCGCGTTTCTGTCGTTTCTGTGGACGTACAATTTCTCTTGTCAGATCAAGCAATCGCAAGGAGACATGAGACTGGAAATTTACTATTACCTGGAGTACCGACGTTTTCTTTCTTCCCAATTTTACAGCAGACACACTTGTCTCTCTTCTTTCATTCAACTAACAGACTGATAGGTACGGTAAAATTTTGTTTTCAAAATAGAAAGTTAAAAAATATGCAGGTGCTGTTAATTACACGGCTGTTAGCTATAGATAGTTAAATGAGGTGCAATTTGTCTACATGCACGTTATTGACAGATAGCCCATAACGTTTTAACAATCAACTTTTTCTCTTTACTCATAAATTACCATTCATTCCTTCTAAGTATTCAACATCCATTGAACAACAGGTAACAACTTACATATTACATATAACTGGCAACTGGTAGGTTATTAGTGTTCCGACAGATGAACAGCCGTGGAGTAAACGAAAGTAATATGTACGTCACAAACTTTTCAGGACTCTTTCAGGTCTCATAGGCAACATAGTTTTCTCAGGCAAAAATAGAGTTTATTATCATGTCATAATGATCAAGTTGCGTCTTCTCTTTACATTTATCAGTTTAGGTGCGTATAATAGCCCCCAAACAACGATTTTAATGTAAAGATGGTGGCATCGCGCCAAAGAAATTATTTTGTTTCAAACTCTTTTCCATAAAGCAAGAAACACTAGCATTATTCAAAGCGGTATTTTTGTATTTCGGCTACATACGAAAGCCAATGTGGACTGTTTGAATACAGAGGTAGAAGATTAAACATCAAACTGTTGGCGGTTTTGTTTATTTTTGCTTAGTCGACTGTTATTCGCGTATGATTTGGAAAAATGTTAGAGACTGAAAGGATCAAGAAGACGAAAATTCTACGCACATCAGCTTAAACTTCCTCTCTTCAAAACCGGCACAGCAAACACAAACTTTTCAGGATGCATAGGCGGCAGAAGCATAACCTGTTTCAGGCGTTGAGATAGTGGAGTGGGGAGCAAATTAGGGACCTTAAGCAACGACGACGACGGCGGCGGCAGTGAAAACATCACTAAAAAAATGAATTTGCATCCTTTCAAACTTTATCGCATCAATTTCGTCAAATAAGTAAAAAAATATTGCATAGGAAGTGTTTCATGATTAGAACGGGCTACGGTCAAGCAAGCTAATTAATAACACTTTAATGTGAGCTTTGTCCAGTTGAGGTACTAATTTGTCTCCAGATTAGTACATGAAATTAAGGAGAGGAAAATAATGGATAATTAAAAAAAGTGTGCACAGCGCGTCGACGAAAATTGCCTGATCTTATGCTTGAACGCTTGGCAATTTTTTTTACATATCAGTTGTTGGCTTTACCGATAAACAGCTGAAAGCTGCAAGACGTTGGCTCCGCTTTGTGAACAAATTATATTTTCCTTTAACGGGAAAAAGTATTCAAAGGATCAAAACTCGAAGAGCCGTTTCTCAGGTATTTAGTTATTTAAGGTCATGTCTGGCGTAACCATTTCTGCTTTTAGTCATGAGTTTTTATTAGATTGTAAATTCAGCGGCACCCAACGATCGAATGTTTCTCAATGCGGTAGTTGGTGTCTCAAAGATTTTCTCTATGCTTTTGAGGCCTGTTTGGTTAATTCGGAGCTGCCCTAAAAAAACTACTTATCTGTTCCGAGTCTTAGGGCATCTTTGGTCGTCTCAAAGAGGTTTTAGGGGACTTTTTCGTCTCATCCGAAATAACCTGATTGGGTCCGGTTAAAAGTTCGAAGAAAATCCAGTAGACGTACAGTACTTTCATTAAAACAATGTAGGGAAAGATCTGTCTCTATACCGAGATTTTTAGGCGGCTTTATTTTTTTAGCAATAACCGCAATATCTTGGTAATAAAATGCGTAAAAAGAACCTACGAAAATCGTAGGTAAGTCGCTAGGAAAACTCCAAGTATCTTAATATAATTTTTAGGAATAACATATTTCAAACTGCTCCCATGATAATAAAATTCAGTGAATATCATTTGAGAACAAGAATACAAAATCGAAATTCACTTCAGTGTCACATTCTGTTTTATGACGCATTGATCCGTTACAAAGAAAAAATTCATGGTACTCAGTCTTCGGGCTCAAAACGGCTAATGTCTCGTTACGTACATCCGTTTCATTTACTTCAGACCAGTAACCTCCTTGAAGTGAATCAAAAATCTGTTTTAGATATCACCTTCAATCTTCGCCCTAAGACACCTCCGAAGGTATTACACCCTTGTTGTGCATCTTTCCAGGTATCTTTATAATTTTCTTTTTACCAAGATACTTCAGCAGAACAGGCCAATGGACCTAATTTGGGCAACACTTCCAGAACGAATGCTTTGAACCCAATAACAATCATGTCCTTACTATTACCCGTGAGACTTTCATTTTAGAGGGAGACTAGGACGAAGATAAAACAAAATTATAATAAATTAAATAGAAAAAAAGAAATTGTTGTTGTAATTCTAACTTGATGTAAACGTTTGTATAAATACAGGCGTGGCTGATCATGTACAGTGTTAGAAACAAAAATGGTTTCTTTTTTTCGGGTACAGTTATAAATACGGTTTAAAGGGATGGCGAAACAAAACGAAAGCTAAAAAGGGTAAAAGCAGGATATAAGTAAGAAGCTATTCGTTAATTCACATGAGACAGCGCTAACACTGGCCATTTAAGAGCCAATGTCTGTAATTTTCGAGAATCGGTTGACAGTCGTGAATTTTTGAATTTCTTCATATTTTGCCCACATAATCTCTATAGTACACTTATTTCAAAAATCACATTAAAACTTGTAACGGCTTTTTATTTTTTCCTGAATCGGGCAAAGTATAAAAAACACCAAATCGACGCTCTTTCGAGTATGAAATTAGCGAAAATTAAGCATTTTCTTCGCGCTCGTACATAAAAACGGGACGATATCTCTAAATGAAATCAAGTCATAACGAAAACACAGACTTGTACTTCATAATTGTGCAATTATCTTTAGATAAGCTGTTTAAATGTGACTGTGTTGGCCGCAAGAAGAAACACGATTTCGCCTGTTTTCAAAAATGGCAAATTTGACCTAACTTCACCATCGAAAAAAACAATTGATACACGGAATTTCAACATGAAACAAACACTATTTTAAAGCACATCCTTTGCCGTTTCTTGTGTTAAAAAATTTTTGGCGGCATTACAAAAGTGCGTCGCTGAGACACCGAAACGTGCAGCGTATTTTCTCTCGTTGGAACGCTGAAAACAAGCTAGTGAGTGTGGGTACACAAAAGTTTTTGCTAACTTCAGGGACCGCGCAGAGGGAGGGGCTGGGGGGCTTTAGCCCCCCCACTTTTTTGTAAGAATAAAAATAAATTTAACAAAAAATAATTTAACATAAGTAACGGAGTGAAAAATAGCAAAAAATCGAAAGTGACCAGAGTTACTGGCAAAGACAAACGCGCAGATAAATAGACAGAATGAAGCATTAGTCGTTACAATTGTGAAATATTTTTTCGCTTCTAACCTAGCAGAGGTAAACGTCTTTTAAATGGCTTCTTTTTCCTGCGGACCTCTCAGGAAAACGCGTTGTTTCGTAATTGGTCAATTTCGATCCAAAGTAATAACTGGGTTTAGTTTATAAGGCGATTCTCAAACAAATTGTTTATTTTCAACCTTGATTTTTGGAAGATCATGAAGTTATTGTTTCTCTTGTTATTGTGCGTCCTGATTTTAGCTCGATCAGCGCGAAGTCCGTCTTTTGATGTCAGGCTTCACGGCTCGTTGAGCATTCCAATTGCAAGTTTTGTTGAACGCGGTCTGTTTATAAAAACATTTTGTCATCGAAAGTACTTAAACCGCAGAATTGTGTATAGCTCTGGTCATCAAGGAACTTTCAATCCGGCGGTTATTACGAACAAAGAAGTGCACATGGTACACGGCAACATAAATACGAACGACGAGACTTCACATACCACTAGTAATGCAAAGAAGAGATCTCTTAAAATTTCTGATTACTTTTCCAAACAAAATGGAAAACCTTCTTTATCTGGTGAGTAAACTCTGCATAATTTTTGCTACGTTTTTCTGAATCTGTTCTATAATTGAATTTTCATTCACTAAATTATTTTCAGTTACCGTTTTGTTTTGCCGTGTAAATATTTTGAATGAATAACTAAACAATTATTGAACTCGGCTTTCGTATGATATGAAGATATACAGGTCTCGGAGGGTGTTATCCACCGGGCTCAAGCCTTCGGCTTTGGCGGATAACCCCCTCGATCTGCATAAGCAAAATCGTTAGATTTCTGGCTTATTTATAGTAATTAAAGGTTGATATCAGTAGTATAACATAATAATCCATGATATTTCAATTTAGTGATGGTGAATTTTCAGACCCGATAGCAACATCACTGAAGATGTGGAAAAACATCAATAGTTTTATCGTTAGTCGCATTCTCCGTCACTTTAGAGAAATTGAATAGAAATCCACGAGCATGCCCCCCCGCCCCCCCCCCAAAAAATTTTCTTTCACGCATTCTTCTTTAGCCCCCCCACTCGAAAACTTGCTGCGCGGTCCCTGTAACTTAGCTCTTTTACAAGGGGCACATTACGGGAAGTTCTTAAAATCTTTTGAAAAAGGCTTTTCAATTTGATGGTTACAAAAAAGAGCTAAGTAGATTAACACTGCATTTGATTGCACGCAAGTAGCTGAAAAAGACAACGCTGTTAAGTTCTCATGGAGTGCAAATATTGACCTCGAGTTTCTGCACCTAAAATGAAGCCGCTAGAAACGGCGTGCTAGCTCTAAATGGGATTCGAGATCTCTAAGAATTACTTACCACAGTCGTTTCAATCGCAAGTGGCCGCAGTTTACTGAAGTCTTCCGGCGTTTAGCCTCGGACTAAACCCTGTGATGCGTGATGAAAGCCCGCGTGTAATTCGGACGATGTGATTTCCTTCAGCGAAAAGCAAATAAGCCAAAGAGTGACCAAAGAGCCTTAGCTGCAAAAAACGGTCCTCGAATTGTAAAGCGGCGTTGACGTTTACATGAGAAAGCAAGTTATTTTACAACTAAAAAGAGTTAATAAGCTTAAGGTGATCTTTGCGTTATTAAAAGAAATGCTGCACTGATAACAAGGTTCTAGAATATTCAGGTGCACATGCAATCGGATACTTACACTGTGTCGGGTTTGAATTCCTAAGGTCAGAACAAGTGCAGCTTTTGGCAAGGATCTAACTCCCTTAAATGCGTGAGTGCTATAGAGATGCCAACAAGTTACTATAGAAATGCTGACGAAATGCTTTTTAAAACAGACAATGTATGCCAAAAAGTAGATGCCAAAAAACAAATGCTAAATACCGTATGCCAAAACACATGCCAAAAAAATTAAATGCTAAAGAAATGTAAACATTATCTATCAAGTAACCAACACACAAAGAAAGTCATAAAATATAAAAAAAGAAAAAACTAAGGAGAAAGTGAATATGTTACAGTGCCCAAGCAGTTTAAAACAAATGAATTTCGAAATGGAATGTTTCTCAAGCCTTCAAAGTTACTATAAATACAGAGGTGATAATCTTCAACAATAACGAAACTCAATCACGAAATTCCAGAGCAGTGGCACTTAGCACCCATGCCCGTTTACGATTCAATTCATCCAAGAGCTTGCTCCTAGGAGCCTTTGATCTAGTCTACTTGCGTAATGACACAAAGAACGGCACTTTCCGGCCATGAACATATTAATTTTACTTTTCTGTTTTGAACGGCAGTTCCCGGCTACGAACATACTAATTTTACATTTTCTGTTTTGAATAGCAGTTTCCGGCCATGACATATTTGGCAGTTCCCGGCCGTGAACATATTAATTTTACGTCTGCTTTTATTTCACTTTTATTTTTATTCTCATTTGATAATAAAAATGTTTTGTTTTGAGTTGAAAATAAAGGAAAAGAAGATTATCACCTCTGTATTTATAGCAACTTGAAGGCTTGAGAAACATTCCATTTCGAAATTCATTTGTTTTAAACTGCTTGGGCACTGTAACATATTCACTTTCTCCTTAGTTTTTTCTTTTTTTATATTTTATGACTTTCTTTGTGTGTTGGTTACTTGATAGATAATGTTTACCTTTCTTTAGCATTTTATTTTTGGCATGTGTTTTGGCATACGGTATTTAGCATTTGTTTTTTGGCATCTACTTTTTGGCATACATTGTCTGTTTTAAAAAGCATTTCGTCAGCATTTCTATAGTAACTTGTTGGCATCTCTATAGCACTCACGCATTTAAGGGAGTTAGATCCTTGCCAAAAGCTGCACTTGTTCTGACCTTAGGAATTCAAACCCGACACAGTGTAAGTATCCGATTGCATGTGCACCTGAATATTCTAGAACCTTGTTATCAGTGCAGCATTTCTTTTAATAACGCAAAGATCACCTTAAGCTTATTAACTCTTTTTAGTTGTAAAATAATTTGCTTTCTCATGTAAACGTCAACGCCGCTTTACAATTCGAGGACCGTTTTTTGCAGCTAAGGCTCTTTGGTCACTCTTTGGCTTATTTGCTTTAATTTCGCTGAAGGAAATCACATCGTCCGGCTTCGATAGCTCTTTCACACTCTGTCGATCGCATCTTCTCCATATCAAGTAAGTGAGTAAGTGAGTGGGTGAGTGAGTGAGTGAGTGATCGAGTGCCATTCGAGTGTCTCCAAAAGCCCATGGCATGACTACGTCATCCATGAGCTAAAAAAACTCTGTAGCTTTAACAAACCGTCGACGTCTAGAAAGGCAACCTCGTTCCCAGGGTTCTCTCCAACGGAGAGACAACCTGGGAACGAATTTAGCCTGTTTACACGAGGTTAGTGGGAAAGGAATGTATGACAGCGGGGAGAATTGGGTGACCCCGGCCCGAGCGGCTGCGAGGAAGACTATCGTCTCCCGCCAAAAGTCTCAGGTTTCTTTCTTTCTTTTTTTTTTTTGAACGGCAGTTGCCGGCCATGAACCTATTAATTTTACTTTTTGTTTGTTTTGAACGGCAGTTCCCGGCCATGAACATATTAATTTTACTTTTTCCGTTTTAAAAGGCAGTTCCCGGCCATGAACATACTAGTTTTACTTTTCCTGTTTTGAATGGCAGTTCCCGGCCGCGAACATAATAATTTTACTTTTTCTGTTTTGAATGGCTGTGAACAAATTAGTTTCACTTCTGCTTCTATTTCACTTTTATTTTTATTTTCATTTCATAATAACAAAGTTTGTTTTGAAATTTTACAAAATGAATCTATTTCCAGTCAGGAGCCTGATGGGCTCCTGTTCCAGTTCAATGAAAAACAAAATAATTTGACGTTTTTCTTTCGTTTTATTTTCAATTCAAAATAATTAAAGTTCAATCTAAAATTAACAAATTTATGTCGTGTTGACGTATGGCAGTTGTCGGCCACCATACATAACGTCAAAATCCGTCGCGTAAATGAAAAAAATGCTTTAAAGTGCCTCAGCCATTTTACTTACTATCTTTTAACCAAATACGTTGCGGAGAAAAGAGATAAAAGGCTGAAAACAGCCTTTCATTTCGATTTAAAATTTCAGATGGAGAATGCCCTTTTCGTAGGTCTGCACCTGCAATGACTTGTGTGCTAAAACTCCTTCATGGTGGTATCTCTCAGGCAAAAACGTCCGCCTAGCGGCGAGGAGCGAGGAGAGAAGTCCGTGGCCATTTTCGAAAAGAAAAAGAAGTGTAAAGGCAGCACCTTCGTCGCTCAGAAAACGTCTGCGTATTTAAGTTTCTTCAGGCCGCACAGAGTCATCAATTAATGTGCCTTGACGGACCCCTTTTAAATGAGCAGCCAGCATGGCCAGTAGGCTGTTCCGGAACGGAACAACGTGATTTGTTCTCCGCCACCCGGAACCAAACATTTAGCGGTGGTGAGGAAAAACTTTTATTTTTATGCGCCAATTTTGTGGATCAAACAAAGTCTGCTAGCTCTAAATGTAGTGATAAAGACATGGATTGTTGTATGTGTAGGGTTGATCCTAATGGAGAACCCAATGCCAACCAACCCACCCATCTCCTCCTCCTTCCCTAAAGTAGACTTTTCATGACGTTAGCATAATCACCTGAGACCTCTTGTAAAGTTCACTAAAATAATAGCAAGCACCTTCGTAGCCTGTTCACAGACCCTCTACTTTTTCATTAGAGATCGTCCATCTATTTTCTCTTTGGAGATCGTCGATTTTGCGTATGAAAATAAAAGCCGCGGGGGATATATTGACCAGTAGAGCAAGGGGCTCTCTCTCGCTCGCTCGCTTCGCTCGCGTGCTCGTCTATTTTCGGAACGAAAGAGGAGTGTAAAAGCTGCACATTCGTTGCTCAGAAAACGTCTGCTATATCATTTTCAGTTCAGGCCATACAGAGTCATCAATCAATGTGCCTTTATGGACCCCTCTATGAGCAGCCAGCAGGTTGATCTAGAACGGTACCACGTGATTTGTTGCACCGCTACTCGAAACCAAACATTTAAAGGTGGTGAGGAAAAACTCTTATTTTCATGCGCCAATTTTGATCACCTAACGTAAATGCAGAAAACCTTACTTTTATCATTAGCATGGTAGGGTCGATGTTTGGTTATTGCCCTACATACCCACCTTACTAACAAGTCAGGAGCATACCAAGGTGACTCACGACATCTTTTCTATGATCGCAATACATTCAGCATTACTGCTGCCACAGGCGCCACAAGCCAAGTTTGAATATGTGCGAGATGCTATACGAACATACAACAAAGACTTGCACCGTAAAACACTTATACCAGGAATTTCGTTTCCGGCGCGTTACGCGTCACGCACTCCCGGAATGTCATCTTCCCTCGTGTTGACAGATTGAAAACATATACAAACTTAACTTCGATTTTGCCTTGATGCAGAATTTAGTTAGCGGTACTGTGACCCCGTCTAGCATTTAAATTCAGGTAAGTAAATAACTTTTCTGATTTTAAGGTTTCAATACGATTAAAACTTTTGCAAGCGAGTATTTCGACAATAATCCCCTCTACTAACTGTGATTTGAACTGCGTATTTGTCTCTTCATTATGGTTTATCGCAAAAATCAGTTGAAAGAATCATGTTAAACCGCACAGAAACGCCGAAATATAATCTGAAACCGTTACAACTCTGACTAGGGTTTAAATGTCGAAGTAACTTACGTTTGCGAAGGATTAATATTCCAAGCGTCGAAACTTGCTTGTTGCACGCGCTTTCCTGGTGTCAAAATACCCTTCAGGTTTTGGTCTCTCGACGGTGCGCATTTGGAATGCTGCCAGAAATATTTTAACACAAACAACAGCAAAGGATATGCTTCAATACAGTTCTTGTTTCATATTAAAATTCCGTGTACCAACTGGGTTTTTACGATGGTGAAGTTAGGTCAAATTTGCCATTTTTGAAAAGTGCTGAAACCGTGTTTCTTCTTGCGGCCGGTGCAGTCACATTTAAACGGTTTATTTAAAGTTAACTGCTGAATTATAAAGTAAAAATGTGTGTCTCTTTTGTGACGTGATTTCATCTAGAGATATTATTCCGTTTTTATGTACGAGCGCGAAGAAAATGCTCAATTTTCGCTAATTTCATACTCGAAAGAGCACCGATTTAGAGTTTTTCAAACTTTGCCTGATTCCTGAAAAAATAAAAAGCTGTTACAAGTTTTAACGTGATTTTTGAAATTAGGGTACTATAGAGATTATTTGGGCAATATATGAAGAAATTCAAAAATTCACGACTGTCAACCGATTCTCGAAAATTAGAGACATTGGCTCTTAAGAGTTTTGGTGCCATTAAGTGATCAAATCTCCGCGGATAACCTAACATATCCACAACCTTGTAGCAAATATCTTCATATTTACTCCAGTTATCAGGACACTCCAAAGCTAAAAAGTATAAATTAATTGAGGCATCTGTGACTCTTGTAACCTAAACAATAATGAGCAATTATTGGATGAGACTGAGTATGATCTGAAGAATTATTACTAAGACCGAATCCAATAACCGTTTCATTTTTCCTTTAAAATAATTCCTTAAAAAAAACCTTCAAACAAGCTAGAAATACTTAACTTGATCGATCTACATTTTAGGTGCCGGTCTTCGTTTGCCCCAGTGTTTCTCGACAACTTCGGAGCAGTGTACAATGGAATGTTTCAGTAGTCTGGCAGATATTCTTTAAATAGTAGATGTCATCCGTCAAGTTGTATTCTTGCTGTGTTTTTAGATAGTGGTTCAGCTATTCCTTCTTCGCGGAACATGTGAAATGTTCCGCCATTTTGTACTGCTCTACAAAAACAAGGCAAACTCTCCCCAGAACTTCTCCGTTGCCGGTCCTTTTCTGCGGATTACTTTGTACTGTTGACGTCACTGTTCCGGATATCGCAGACTTCTTCCAAATCTGGTCAACGCTAGCTGGTTATGAAGAAATAACTGTAGGAAAAATTTCTAGTGTAGACTAAAAAGACACCCGTTTGAAACTTCCCGGCTCAGATTACTGAATAAACCCTCGGGCGTACAAGTGGGGGGGGGGAAGGGTTGCCACCCCAATGAGGTTTTTTGATATTTTTCCTGAAAGATGAAACATCAGCACCTGACGTTCTCAGTAGCTGTTCGTTTATCCCTCGGGCGTTTTTTCAGACAAGTTTAGTGGTGGTCGGTTAACTATGGTTTCGAGATATGATGTCATAAGTAGCAGGTGGTCAATCAATTTTTGAGTGAAAATGCATGTTTTTTCAACTTTTTTCAACAATACAAGTAACTTGTGGATGAAATGATACAAAGTGCGTATTTATGGGTTACTTTACATGTCAAGCACAGAAAATGACCATTTATCGCAATTTTACGTAACCTGCTTTCTAAGTCTTGGTAAAATTCAAGATGGCGATTGCTCTGCCTGAATCACGTCAAACCTTTTTGCTAGGTCACCGCAGCCCAAACTTTTGAACTAGTCAATCTTGTTGTCTCTCGTCAAACTGTTTTATTCGAGTGCGAGCATCCATTTATTGATAATCCGATGGACATAGCCGAGTCCACTGTCGCAAGCACAGGCCTGGGTTCGAAACCATATCCTAGCAATCTGCGGCGTATGTTCAACAAATATCTCACTCGACTCGAGCAGAGTCTTTCTCGAGTACGCCAAAATCCAGCAAGAGAAAGAAAGACGCTGCGGGCAGAGTGCAACGCCTCTGGCAGCTGGAGGCGTCGGGACATATTCAAACAAATAGCCTGGAATTTTCGGATAATCTTCTGTTGTCTTAGTCTCCGTGACTCCAATAACATTAAACCTAGTATTGAAGTTCGTCTAATAAATGAACCTGGAAATCATCAAGATTGTGCTTTAAACTTCTTACAATATTATGAAGGAAAGAGAAGGTTGAGTTTGTTGCATATGAGATGGGTATTGCCAACTCATACCATGAGAGCTTTTTTTGAAATATATTTTTCATAAGAATTTGCGTCGGCGTAATTGAGAACAATAATATTTACAAAGATCCATATAGAAGGTAGGGAATTTTAAGATATATTTAATCGACAACATTCAAGATGACAGTATAAGATAAGACTCGTCTGTAACTAAAACTTCCCGCCAAATTTCAGCTCATTTCTTACAATATTATTCTTCCTTATGAACGATCAGAAGTGCCGAATGCAAGCATTACAAATCTTGTGGAAATTTCCTTAAAGTTCTTCTTCATTATATTTCTTGTCAACGAGTGCCATTTGAAAACGAACTGAGCTTGTTGTCTTTTTTCGCAGATCAAAGATGGATGTTCTTAAAACAATTATCACTGTTTCCTTGATCTTGTTCCTGGTGATAATAAAATCTGAGCAAAACATTCAAGGTAACAACTAGTATAATTATTGTAAGTGTAAATCAATTTCAAATCATAATTGTTTATTCTACCAACCTTAAATGGAAATTGATTTAGCGATTGTATGTTTGAATTCATTCTCTGTATAAACTGGAAAAGTGTTCTTTGGTGCCCTTGAAAGCTCTAGTACTGGCGTCCCTAGTTGCTCAAGTTCCAGTGAAATCGCGTTGCAAACAAAGAGGGGTTTTCTGTGGTTTTCCTGATTGTTTTAGGGTGGTAACCATATTGATGTGCATCATGGGAGATTTACAAATTCACTGGAATTTTCGCGTCTGCTCTAACAACCTGTGATCAATTTCTCTGCGCCGTGAAAAATGTCGGTACCGAAGCAGGCTCAGCACAGACCCCAACTGGATTTTATAAGGGAAACATCATGAACTTCGAACGATCAAAGTTCAATTTGCTGTGCTATTCATCAAAGGAAGTCCTGAGAATCGATTTCTTGTGAATCGATTTCGAACTGGTTCAAGATGGGCTCGGTCCTAAAGGCCAAAAGATCTACGACAACTTTGACTGGTTTGAAGGTGACGATGTATTACGACTACGAACTGCGGTATCCGGGATGAACCGGTTAGAGAGAGCAGTAAGTCCAGAGTGTAACGAAATTGTTGCTTCTAAAAGGAATTTAAAGAACAAGTGCAAAAACCTGGAGAGACAACCCCTGTAGAGACTGCAATTATGTAGACGAATATTAGACAAGGTGGAGATCATCTTTTTACGGTGTATCTGATGAACAACAGAAAAAACGATTCCTAGGAAAGGTGGCACCCTGGCAAGAGGTGAAGCTGTTAACATTGGCAAGGCTTATGAAAGTACTAAAATTAATGTTCAAAAGTACCAGGGTAGTGCAAACCGACCTCCCGCAAAGGAGAGCATAAAAGCTGTTTTTTAAAAAAAGCCTAAGAAAGTCCTCAAGTGTAATTACTGTGCCAGCAAAATGGGAGCTCATTGCTTTTCAGGCAAGAAACTCGACCCCACCTAGGGAACAGTCTATAGAAAGTGACAGATCAAAAATCACCACCAAGACTCAAAGATCGATCAAAGAAGAGCAAACAACTCCAAAAAGGGATACAAGAGAAACACTCAGATCACAAACAATCAAAGTCATCCACAAAACAATTTGTACTGAGAGTGGAAGAAGATGGTGAGGATTCACTATTAACAAGTTCTTGACGAAATTTGTGTACTTAACCAGAAAACTGTGATCACAAGAAAGCTTTTGCAAGCCTACTATATTGCTGTCCGTTAAGAGAAGGATTCCTGTTAGCTAACAGATAGACTCTGGTTCTGCATGTAGCATTCTCCCTGTGCGGAATGTGTTCAAAGACATCAGTGGAGTCTATAATCGCAATGCAAACAAGCCTGCTCTTTCTAACTATGATGAAGAAACCATGAGTTTAGACACTGGGAACCACAAAAGTCTTTGTCAGGAGTAAATCCTGAAACCAATGAAGAAGTGATTATTCAGTTTAGAATTGTTGAAAGAGACATAGCAACCCTCATTGGCCTGAACGACTATGAAACCCTCAGACTTATTGAGGTCTTACGGAGATCTAGAACATTATTGCTGTACCAGGGCCAGCTAAACCCTCCAACTGCTAGTGAATTGTGCCAACACCACTCCCCTTGAAGACCGTTCTGACCGGACGACTACCCTCAAGTCTTTGAAAGTATAGGAACGTTTGACGGCGAACTACACCTGTACACAAGTAATAATGTCATTCCGCACAAAAGAGCTTTTAGAGAGATCCCTCTTTGTGTTTTAAAAAAAATTGTTGCTTAAGTAAAAGACCTCCAACAGCAAGGTACACTATAAAAAGTGACTGAGCCCACTAAATGGGTGAGTGCTCCTACAGCTGTAAACTGCAAACCTTCTACTAATAATGGAATTAGACTCTGCATAGGCAGTAGACCACTGAACATCGCACTCAAGCGATATGAGTATCCAAGCTCAGCTGTTGAGCATCTGCATACAGAAATTGGCAATGCTAACTAAAGTATTTTCTTTAGCTTTTATCAAGACTGCCTGTACAATTAGATGCAGGAAGCCCCTTGCTGACAACCTCTTGAGCGGACGAATGCCTTTGGCATCAGTGTAGCAACTGAAGAATTTCAGAGAATAATTGATGAGAATCTAGCAGGATTGGAAAGTGTAAAGGCTATAGTCGATGACATCTTGATCTGGGGTGAAGATGACAGCTGTGAAGAAGCAACAGCTAGCCATGACAAGAAATTTCCTGCCTTGTTAAAGCGATTCCAGCGGAATAATATCAAACTTAATAAGGAAAAGTTCCGGCTGAAGAAGACTGAACTGTTCTACATGCATATGGGTGTGGCCTAACAGACAAAGGATATATACCTGACCCCAAGAAACAAGATTGTTTTGTGTCCATACCTGCCCCAACCAACGACGATGAATTGAGAAGACTACTTAGTGATGTTACCTACCTCTCACGATTTTCAGAAGATTTTTTAACCACTGAGAGCTCTGCTGAAGAACAGCAATGCATTTATCTGGCAATAAAATAAACAGAAAGCCTGGAGCTGTAGGGTCCGTCAATTAAGCTCGCTTGATGAAATACAGACCCTCATTTTAAACCCATGATCATTTCATTAATGCTCAAAAAGTGACCTACCACTGCTGAAATACTTCGATGTGGCTGAACAAGTGGATTAGGAGCCTGCCTCATGCAAGGCGGCCAATTTATACACTTTGCATCGAGAGCATTAACTGACACTGAAAAATGCTACAGCCAAATTTAGAAAGAGAAGCAAAGTATTGTATTTCGGCTCACTAGATTTCATACATTAACACTTATGAGTAGGAAAGTGACAGTCAATAATGACCACAAAAGGCTCTTGCTGCCGTACTGAAGAAACATGTTAAAGGAGAGCTTGTTTGATGGCTATACAGCGAATTCTTTGTAGAATCAGGGGATACGACAAGTATGTTAAAGGCAAAGACCTCCTTATTGCAGATGCGCTGAGCAGATCTCAAACAACTAACCAGAACCGAAGCAAGATGGAACAAGAGATTGAAACGACCAGACTAGTTCACGAAGATCAAAGCTTATAACAAGCCGCTTAGCCGAAATTTCAGAAGCAACTCAGCAGGATACGGACTTACAATTTGTAATCCACCGTACTGATCGATTTGCTGGACATTATACAAACGAAATGTTCGTGTTGAACATGTCTAAATATGATGGTGGGCGTTGGCGTTCGCCACTATCATCCAAATTCCCGTCTGCCATCAGCAACCTGACCTTTCTGACATATCCGTCGTCACTTGGATACACCTGCACTACTTTGCCAAGTGGCCACTTGTTGCGCTTGCTTTCACTTTCCTTAGAGATGACTATATCACCAACAGCAAGGTTTCTCTTAGGCTGGACCCACTTTTGCCTGACTTGTAACATTTGAAGATACCCTCCCCACCATCTCAGCCAGAATTCATTTGCAAACTACTGAACTGTTCTCCAACGTCTACTACAATACATATCGGCTCTTTGAAACTTTCCTGGGGGCGGTAGCACTCTTTTAGGTTTCATAGTAAGAAGATGGTTAGGAGTCAACGGCTCTGGCGCTTTTGCATCACATAAGTTATCGACGCTGAGGGGTCTTGAATTAATAATGCACTCGACTTCTGTCAAGAGTGTTCGCAATGTCTCCTCATCAAGTTGGCTGCCAGCTTGTAACAGTAGCGGTTCAAGTGCGTTGCGTACTTTACGAATCATACGTTCCCATGTCCCGCCCATGTTACTAGAATGGGGTACGTTCAACTTGAATGGAATCCACTCGCAAATAGTCTTTAACATGTTCTTGATTCATCTCACATAATGCTGCTTTCAGTTCACTTCGTGCACCAATGAAATTTGTCCCTTGGTCGGACAGCTCTTGGGCAGTTGTTTCCAATCAGGATAGAAATTTCTGCATCTGGGTGGTACGGTGTCAACTTATCGGCGATGGGCTTCAGATGTTGCCATTCCCTAGCCACTTCAGGTTTTGGAATCTGCGACCGGTTAGCTGAAACAAGTTCCCGGGTGAAGGCTACTGGCATCTTCACTACACATTCTCTATGGTAGTCAAGAATCTCTAGCCCAGATATCTTTTTAGTTTTCACACGGGCATTTTGCTGCTGCATTGTGGTCAACAGAAGCTCGGTTGATGGGCCTTGCAGTTTAAACCGTTCACAAAGAGTCTCAGACACAAAAGTGACATTTGAATGATCGTCGAGGACTGCATACTGCAAGATTTCCTTTTCTGGCTCTCCCACTGGCCTGACCCACACCGGTACTATCATGGTGTGATCAAATCCACCGCTTTGTTCAGGAATTAGACATACACTCATACAATTTGAGATGGCAGCATTGTCTTGTTTTAGTTCCTTTTGAAGGCATGTGGGATGTGTTCCTGAGTATGTTTTCATTTTGCATTTCAACCTCTCCTTGCAGTTCGCTACCTGATGACTCTTACTGGCTGCACAACCCATACAAAAACGTTCGCGGAAGAAGAAGTCTCTCCTTTCACTGAAAGGCTCTCTAAAGAAATCAGCGCAATCATCTTACTTGTGCTTTGCACCACAAAACAGACACTTCGTCAAACCATTTGGACCAGGGTCCTTTGATTTACTAGAATTAGTGGGGTCTGATTTACTGTTACCACCACCCTTAGCTGATGTAGAAGGAGAACTACCCTTCTCGTTATCTGGTTTCAGCTTCGGATTTCTGTTAAATCTTGGACTACTTGATGTGGCGAGGCCTTCTAACTCGGGGATGTTTGCCTTTTCTGCTGCTTCTCTGATGAAATCTGCAAACTTAACAAAGGTAGGGTAACTGGCTTCACCATGGGTATGTCTCCATTGTTTAATTGCATCTCTCCACTTGGTTTCAAGGTAGTAGGGTAACTTTGATAGTAACTTTACATTCTCCTTTGCATAGGCCAGTACAGAAAGACTTGGAATGGTGTTCTTTGCTGCTAATACCTTGTCTAACATGTCTGAGAACTCCCTTAAGGCACTGGCATCCTTGGGTCTTATCTTAGGCCACTTCTCCAACTTGTTAATAAATGCTGTACTCACAACATTACAGTTTCCATACCTTTCCTGCAATACAGACCTAGCTTTCTGATAATAATCTCCTGTCCCAATCAGAAGATAATGTTCCACAACTTGCTTTGGCTTTCCAGTTCCATACTGATTCAACATATTCCGCTTGATGTCTGCTGCCAGTGGTCTAGAGTCAACTAGAGCATTAAAGGCACTGTTGCACACAGGATATTGCAGGGGGGTCTCCTTCAAATACTGGAATGGTCAGTTTTGGAAGTTGTCCAGAAACAAACAGTTCTTTACTCAAAGTACTTTGTTCTAAGTTAGCTTCTGTTAACTTGTCCATACACCTTTCTAATGATGAAGCAACCTTTTCCCACCCTTCACAGAAGGAGTTAACTTGACCCTGAGGATGAACAAATTGGTAACTTGAAGGGGAATTCATAACTGTTGTCGTAATTGGTGATGGACCACTTATGGAGTTAGTTACAACAGGATCAGTTTTTGCCGACGAGAAAACTTGTGTACAAGCTGCTTCTGTTTGAATGGGAAGACCAAGTTCAGGTTCAAAATGACGAACAGTAAATACTGACTGTGTTACGGCTCCCGGTAAGAATGATGGAGCAGAAGCCTGCGAACCACATGTTGTAGACTTTGGTGTGGATGTTGTTGTCAAAACAGGTGTTTTGGAAACATGTACTTTGGACTGAACTGATGTATTAGTCTCATTTGCACGGGTAGTTACTGTTAGAGATTGCAAGAATCTTTTCACTCCTTCGCCTTTACTATCACTAGGAAGATTGCCCAGATCTTCTTCAAGGGAGGGTGTTTGCTCATTATCAATCTCTTTGCATACACTTAACTTGGCTCTACTAAGTTCAAGTTCCCTCTTAAGTTTGAATTCTTCCAGTTTCTGCTCCTGTTTTAACCTTTCTATTTCTAGGGCCTTTTCTTGTTCCACATAGGCTAGCTTCACCTTCAAAGCAGCTTCTTCCTGTAGAAGCTTATATTTATCTACTTTAGTTGAAAGTACACTGTCTGAACTTGATTTTGAGTTGACACTTTTGGTTGTTTTACTCCTCTTTGAACCCTTAGAAATGACAGAATTAGACTCCAAAACTGTTTGTTCCAAATACTTTATCTCATCCCTCAAATCCCTTTCAAAATCAGACCACTCACCACAAACTTGCTCCCAGATGTTCCTGACCTTTGCTAACTCATCGTCTTGAACTGTTTCCAAAATGTCATTATATGCATCCACAAATTCATTCCACAGAACCTGTGCCTTACTAAGCTCTTGCTTCCACTTTGATAATTCATTACAATGTCCCCGAAGCAACAGTGTTTTTCTCTGTATTCCCGTAAAACTTGACCTTTTATTCTTGAAATAGTTCAACTTTATATCGTTTTGATAGGATTGACCCTTTTCGGTTAGCTTCCTGATACGAACTTCCGACGAATGCTGTTCATTTTCCACATGGAAAAATCCTTTGTTTTCGGCATTCTCCGATAGATCAACAATTAAAGGCGAAGACTTCTCCCAAACATCATCCAAACAATTATTTGAAGCGGAACTTACCACCTCACCACAAACATCCGACATTGAATCCTCAGGAATATCACTCAACTCTCGAGACATGACGAGTACTAAGTCCAAACCAAAGGCGATCAGAACTAACTTTCTACAAAGGCTTACACCACCTGGTACCCATTCAAATCCTCCACAGGTCGTCCGGCTTTCGTTATGAACTTCTTGTTGTGACAGCGATGACTTTACGGTGGTTAAAAGCTTCACCAAGGACCATTAAGTTGTTATTGTGGCTGCCCTCGAAAGTCTTACTTGGCATCCGAAGGAGTTTCGTTGTTATTCACAAGAAAAAGAGAAAAACTTGAATCGTCAGATCTTTCCTTTATCTCCAAATAATCTTTAACTCTTCAGTTCTTCAGATAACAACTTAGTCTGCCTTACACGATACGGATGAGCGAAGGATTACATGGATTGTAAACCTAAATCACACATGTGATAAACAAGAACATGGCGGCAACTAGCACGAGTCCTAAGTAAAATCGTAACAACCGCTGACCATAAATACTGGAAACTCCTTACTACAGCACTCCTGTAGTAACAGCATACTTTGTCGATATGAGTTTCCATAGACAACATCGAATCAAACCAAGCACCAAGATTTCTTACGCAATTCACGGGTTCTATATCCATTGTTTCAACTCTTAGAGGGAGTGGTTCGACTTTGCTCAGTTGTTGACGAGTACTTATTGGCGGAAATTCCGTCTTCTCATCATTCAGTAATAGACGATCGCTAACCATCCAGTGCCGTATGTCCTCTATACATCTTTCCATCGCTTGAATGGCATCAGTGTGAGACAACAATCCATCACCTGGTCTAAAGCTTAGATATAACTGAGAATCGTCAACTGAAATTGCGCATATGGGCAAAGATTCAATCCTCAGGCGTGCCAGAAGATCTTTATGGTGACCAAGGGATGAACAAGCAACTGAAGCAGTTCATTGATATATGTGAAGTCTGCAACGCCTTCCATACTAAGAAACAACATACCCTGGTCAAAAGTTGGGTCTGATATTTTTTAGTGGAACACTATCTGGTTTTAGTTGACTATTATGGACATGTCATCGCCTTGCCCCAGGGGTAGGACCCCTGGCAAACCAGCTGCAGGAGAATATGTCGGGGAATCCTTCTCAACCTTTGTGAAATCTAGAGATTTTCTCGCGACAAATCGCAGAGGAGGAGGCAGCTTGGCAGAGTGGTTAGGCGCTGGACTATCAGTTGGGAGGCGCCGAGTTCAAGTCCCGCCCTGACTGCTAGCTGGATTTGTTTACTGTAGTTCCCAGTTCAAATCCTCGACCACGCTTTTAAATAGCCAGCTGGTTTGCCTCCTGCCAGTTGGGATTCGTAACCTGTTATGTTTGATTTTAATTATTTGTTTCAGTCATTTTCTCGACCCCACTAACATAAGTGCTATAATTTAATACTACCGAGGGTAAATAAAGAAATTGTTATTATTATTATTATTATTATTATTATTGTTATTATTACTACTGTTTACTATAATTATTACTGTTGTTTACTATTATAGAAACATTGGCGAGAAAACGTGCCCAGCATACTTATCAGTTGCAGCACGCGCGCTATGGATGTGTTAAAGTACAGTTCCTGTTGCCGATAAAATTCGGAAAACTAAGGAAATATAATGAATAACTGTAGTACTTACTAAATGTAAATTCACTACTATTAGCCAGTTGTAAAGAGATTTTCTTTCGAATATAATACCGTTGCTCATTTTCATTAAACTGGGGAGAGTATTAATTTCCTGTCCTTCTTTGTTGCTTCATTTTGCAGAATACTCCAATAACATAAACCAAAAAAAGGACAAGATAAATGAAAAGCAGAACACAACCAAGAAATTACTGGAGGAATTTGTCAGAGAGATTGACGTCAGTTGCGGTAGGTAGCTAGCTAGCTAACTAGCTATCTGTAATAGCATTATTCCGTATAGTCGATCCGGCCAAATATTATTTTGAGAGCGTTGCGCTGTACAGACTCAATTAACTCGTCCAGATATAAAGGGATCGCAGCCCAAACTGGCGAGGCGTACTCAACAATGGATTTAACAATACTACAGTAGACTAACACGAGATCGTTAGTGCTCAGTCCAACTCTCTTGAGGGTCCGCAGCACAAACAATCGCTTTGTAGCTTTTTTATCGATACTGTCACAATGTTCGTTCCAAGAGAGGTTATCAGAGATCATAACCCCCAAGAGTTTATAACTAGATACTCTATCAATGACTATAGCATTAGGCTGAATCGGTGTTATAACAGTGGGTTGATACTTCAAAAAATTGATAACCATATGTTTACATTTTTTCTCATTAAGCTGCATGTTACGCATGGAAGCGTAGGTGTTAATATTTGCGGCGATACATGGAAGGTAGCTAGGCGAACATCGAGGAATGGATTCAAATACCGAGGTGTCATCAACGTATTTAATCCTATATCTCTAGTCCCTACACAGATTGTTCACTAATATGGCGAACAGCAATGGCGCGAGT
Source organism: Porites lobata (assembly GCA_942486035.1). Lineage (NCBI taxonomy): Eukaryota > Metazoa > Cnidaria > Anthozoa > Scleractinia > Poritidae > Porites > Porites lobata. The sequence goes on along the minus strand of CALNXK010000002.1, from coordinate 8,108,053 downwards.
TTTTTTTCCTTGTGGTATTCTCCCCCATTCGGTGTAACTGGATGCGAATAAACCTGACCGATTCGCACTCTTTGTGAACGGTCCGTTAAAAAAGAGCCGATCCATGTGATAGAGGCCTCATGCACGCCCAGCAGCTCCATTTCTTGGATAAGGATATTGTGATCGACTAAATCAAAACCTTTACTGAAATTAGTAAAGAAGATGCGTGGATAAGTGTCACCTTGGTCAAGAGCCTCAAGGATGACTTGGAGGAAGAAAACAAGAGCGTGAGTTGTGGACTTCCCTGCCAGGGCAAACTGGTGGGTGTCGAGCTTGTCACAGACTTGCTTGAAGAGGGAATCCAGCGTAAGCCCTTCCATGACCTTTGCAATATGGGGCGTGAGAGAAATAGGTCGAAGATCTTGTTCAACTACTTTGGGTGGCGAACATTTTGGAACAGGGACAACTTCGGATTGCTTAAGAAACACAGGGACGTATCCTTGTACCATCAAGCATTATAGATATTAGAGATGACTGGTGAAAGTTCAAAAGCAAACTCTTTCCAGACTTTCCACGGGATGGGATCAGGCCCCCCTGACTTGTTCGATGCCTCTCAGGGCCTTGTATACCATATGTGTGTCAACCAGCAGGTGTTCAGGGACCGGGAAAAATGAACCAGGGATAATTTGGGGCAACGGCACGAAGTCAGCAGTAAGACCTGCCAAAAAGGTGTTAAAGCTGTTAGCCAGCAACTCAGTGCACTCTAATTGATCTCCAAGCATTTGCTGCACCCAACTTTCTTCATCAGTCGTCTGAAATGTTTCAAAGGGAATTAGTACACTGGTGCGAATTTCCGCACTGCATGAAGGATTTTCGAACTGGAAAGCTTCGCTACGATTCCATCAAGGAAGATCAACTTTATTTATGATTTCACAATCCCTTGTCGAGATAATGATTCTCATCATCGCAATCTAAGTAAGGGTTATTGGCCTGAAGAGAGGGATTATGTGATTTATTCCCCTCGTGCGTTGCCCGAGGGGAATAAATCACATAACCACGAGCTGAAGGCCGATAAACGGCTTATTTTTACATTGGCGAGGATTCCTCAAGGGATACAATAATACATTGACGAAAAATGCCTCTATTGTTCATATTTCTTTTGTTTTTTAACACTCCATGCTGGCACCGGTGGAATTCACAAGTTCCTCGGCTTGGCTAGCAGTGAATGCTAGAAACAGCCTAAAGAGTCAGAAGAAGAGCCGTTTATTACTCAAACTAAAGCAGCTTCGGTGGCGGTATTGCAATTAAGCTTTCGGAAAACAATTTTGAATCTTCATTTGCGGATGTAGAAAACGAGCAAGCAGTTGACAATTTCAATTTTCGCACCGACGATCTTTCGACCGACCTGCATGTTTACAGACAAAGAAGATTCCGGGCGAGGGATCACTACAAGGAAATTCAGTCGAGGAACGAAGCAAGAATACCACAAAACACGAAGAGGTCAACTACATCACGACTACATGTCTTCATGGAGTAGGCGAGTTTGGGATGATTGGTTAAAGAACGGAACACCTTACCCTAACAGCGACACTTTCGTGGAACCGTAGAATATTAAAGACGCTGTTCAGTTTGGGACTGTGGTTCTGGCTGTGGAAATCGATGAACCAACAACTAAGAAACCCGTAAATGTGGCGCAAAAGAAACGCTGCTCAAATTAGTTTTAGTAATTATAGCGTCGTGTGTAATATTTCCGATAGACATTTGTGAATTTTTTCTGTATGAACAGCTAACTGAAATGCGAGAGGATTATGTATTAATATGCAAGGAGATAAGTGACTTATCCTTCTTGCATATTAATACATAATCCCCTCGCATTTCAATTAGCTGTTCGTTAGCCCCGCTCTTCCCTTCAAACAATCAAAGCCGCACCCAGCTTTTCAGACAGTTGATTCGGGGGTTATGTAATATATTCCCCCCCAAAAGAACAAAGGAATCCGAGCTTATGTAAAAATAAGTGTGATTTATATCGTGCAGAATCTATTTCATCAGGGGAAAGGTAGTCGTAGTATAAGCCTTGACAGTCATTGTTTGGTGTTATTCAAGAATCCACGAGACAAATTGCAAATCGTGACTCTGGCCAAGCAAATGTATCCCGGGCAAACTGATTCTTTTTAAATCAGTACGAAGAGGATGTTAAAAATACCGGATTGATCTGAAAACTACTACCCAGGATAATTATCGACTGCGAGCAAACGTCCTGCCCAGTGAAGAAGGCTTTAACCAGGCAGGGTTTGAAGAAAATATTCCTGAAGAGCCTCTAAAATATCTAAAGCAGGAAACTCTTTCGCCTGTCCCACTTCTCCCATGCAAGAAATACAGGGCAACATGGATGACGTGCTTTCTCGAAACGATCTTTGGGACGATGAGAAAGCTAAGTGATACTTTCAGTTGCAAAACAGATACCTGTCTTTTAAAGAACAATTGAATACAAGAATACGATCGAAATAAATAATCAGTGGTGTTCCAGAATTAACATCACGCACACAACATTCTTCGACATCAACGACAGCAGTGTTCACTCCCCTCAACCCCTTGAACGTAACACCACAGGCGGCCCAGACGTAATATGTGCCAAATGAATAATATATCATTAATATTCACATGGACAAAATAGATGAGTCGTCGAAACTCCCATGAACTTAAATAGTCCAAAAGTCAAAATATAACAAAACAAAGGTAAGATACCTTTAACTGAACGTATACTTGTCTTTCCTGGCCGGTTAAAGTGGCATTTTGTTGAGTTTTGCAATTGTAGGTACTATCCACTAAAGAAGAATTAAAGGCTGGCTACAAAACAAACGGACCATCTCCACGCGCCTTCACGCGAAGCGCTATAAATTAGAGAATAATCGACGAATCCGCTCCAAATTGCCATCGGCTAATCTGCAGGTAGCGTGTACTTCTGCTTCTTGCTCGCTGGCTCCACAAAACCGATCGCAAATGCACAATAATCGCTCGCTTATCAACAAACACTGTTGACCCTTACGCTTCGATATGACCGCAAACTACCAGATTTAATACGCGACGTGAATATTCAAGCTTAGCGACCACGTCCGCGCGACAATGCAACACTTGCTATGGGAGGGATGGTACTATTCCTTCTAGGTCAATCGACACTGAGCGAGGGTCCGCTGCGTTAGTTTTGGTTAGAAAACAAAAGGCGATCGCGCGACCGTCCGTACGTTTTCAACAGGGCGGCCCTGGTTTTCAAGTTCGAATTCTTCGAACGTTCGCTGTCACAGCTGCTGTCACATTGTTCGTCCGCCCGCTTGCATAGGTTCTTGACTCTACTAGACCATGGGCTCCTGACTAGACCTATTTCCTTAGATTAACTACATAAACAGTTCTTTCCAGAACTACGTCTTATTCCACAATATGTTGCCCAAACTGGTGAGGGAGGACGAGGATTTTCCGCCCAGGAAAAAGGCAAAATCTGGCCTCGGCTATGCAGCTGAATAGAAGATACAGCTGAAGATATTGTAAAGTAAAATTTATGTGCGCGATATCTTTTTTTATTATTATTATTAATTTCAAAACTCCGGGGCACCCAACGACGGTTTCCTCCAAAATACCCTGAAAACACTTTTTAGGCTATCCAGGGTACTTTTATATCTCTAGAAATGCATTCTCAGCGGTGCTAGAAATTTTGCATCTGTTCTGTCATCCTAGGACAACCGAAGACTTTTCGAAATTATTAGGGCTTCAGTATTACTTTCGAGAAAATTTTAGATGTAACTTAACGTTTTACAAAGTGAGAATTAATCTACTTCTTCTCTTCATCGCATTTTTGAATCCGAAAATTTTAGGTTTCCTTTTTCTACGAAAAAAAAACCAAACCTGGGGAGTGAAATGGGAAAAATTAAACTTCAGCAAATCGTCTGGAATTTGCTAGGAAAGCTTCCAAAATTGTACACGAATGGAGCAGTCACCTAGAAATTTTTAGCCTTCCTCAAGTAATAGAAAATTTTAAGCAATATCTGCTTCCAATCTCCGAACAGATATTTTACAGAAAACAGTCGTTGGATGCCCTTCACCAGAACTGTGAAAAACAACAATAGGTCTAATTGCAGCACACTTTCTTGTACATTTCCTTGACGTTGATTTGCATGACTGCAACGTGAAACGTCCAGGAAACGTCCTGGTTTTCACTTTTTAGGGAGGAAATGTGGTACAAGTTCTTGTTCACTTTTTCCACTGCCGCTCATTTTTTTTTTGGCTCCGCTCAACTCTGCTATAAAATTCTCATCTGTTCGGTGATCCTAGAGCAAATTGGATCTTTTTGAAAATTACGAGGGCTTCAATATTATTTTTCCCGATTGATTGACCTAGAATCAATAGTACCATCCCTCCCATAGCAAGTGTTGCATTGTTGCGCGGACGCAGTCGCTAAGCTTGAATATTCCCGTCGCGTATTAAACCTGGTAGTTTCCGGTCATATCGAAGCGTAAAGGTCAACAGTATTTGTTGATGAGAGAGCGATTATTGTGCAGTTGCGATCGGTTTTGTGGAGCCAGCGAACAAGAAGCAGAAGTACACGCTACCTGCAGATTAGCCGATGGCAATTTGGAGCGGATTCGTCGATTATTCTGGAATTTATAGCGCTTCGCGTGAAGGCGCGTGCGGATGGTCCGTTTGTTTTGTAGCCAGCCTTTAATTCTTCTTTAGTGGATAGTACCTACAATTGCAAAACTCAACAAAATGCCACTTTAACCGGCCAGGAAAGACAAGTATACGTTCAGTGAGAGGTATCTTACCTTTGTTTTGTTATATTTTGACTTTTGGACTATTTTAGTTCATGGGAGTTTCGACGACTCATCCTATTTTCTCCAAGTGAATATTAATGATATATTATTCATTTGACACATACTACGTCTGGGCCGCCTGTGTTTTAATTAGCTGTTCATTAGCCCCGCTCTTCCCTTCAAACAATCAAAGTGGCACCCAGCTTTTCAGACAGTTGATTCGGGGGTTATATAATATATTCTCCCCGAAAAGAACAATGGAATCCAAGCTTATGTAAAAATAAACAGAATTACTATCTTAACTTCCCCTACTCTCTAGTTTTTCCCTACCCACAATTCTTTCTTTAACACAAGTGACAGTTATCAGTTTGAAATCAGGGGGCGCCTAAAGCTGGTTTCGGTGCCGTTTAGCAGTTTACTTTTATATATTTGTCACCTTGAGAGAGGAGAGCATCATGTAAAGCTCTGAGATGGGACAAAGTTAATATATAGATTTAGCCACAGCTAAAAGCGAAGCTCCCATTGATAAATTTATAACTTAAATCAAACAATAATTTTGTATTGCACAAATCAGTTAACTTGAGGGCACATTCATGTGACTTTTGAGGAAAAATCTAAGTGATTTTGGAGTGAAACAAATCTTGTATCGAGTTGATATAGCCTTATATGAACACCAAAAAATAGCCTTCGGTCACATTTAAGAGCAATAATGGTTCTTGATCACAGAAGATAAGGCGTGGAAAACAAATCAGGCCGAATTTTTTGCGTTCGACAAGTCTACAAATTCTTGCCAATAAATCTGGGTGCCTACAAACCAATCTTTTATTATTTTTTATAGACCACATCTGAGGAGAAAGAGTACTATGCATCCTCGGAGACCCAGGGGCAGATAAAGGGGGCGAGGGAAAGTCTAAACGGGCGGGAAAATATATATGGAACGAAGAAAAGTAAAGAACGGCGAGAAGAGCCCCTGGGGACAATGTCTTACCTGACCAGTTCCAAACAGTCGCCGCCGTTCTGGCGTCTTATTGGTGCCAGAAAAACACAAGTTTTCTGGCACCAATCAGAAGCCAGAACGGCGGCGACCGTTTGGAACTGGTCTGGTAAGACATTGTCCCCAGGGGCTCTTCTCGCCGTTCTTTACTTGTCTTCGTTCCATATATATTTTTCCGCCCGTTTAGACTTTCCCTCGTCCCCACTATCTGCCCCTGGATGTCCGAGGATGAGTACTATGAGGCGCTGTTTTTATCATACAGACCTCGTACAAAATGCAGTATTTCACAATTTTTCAAGACAAATTGCATTCATTCAATATTCAGGACTATCGAAGCACGCGTGGACTTTTAATTAGCGAAACCGTTCAAAAAATTTCCAAAATCACCTATACGGCCAACGATGTGTAATCTTAAAAAGCGTTTGATACGCTTGGCATTTTGAGTACTCCTGCAAGCGACGTTTATGAACGGCTGAAAACAAACGGCGCAAAGCGATGAAAATTACACTTTTGAGACTACCAACAATCAATAAAGAAATATAATTCGGTAGACCATTTACAGAGACAACAATTTTCATTCTCGAAAACAAATGAGTATTTAACTGTCTCTAAGAATCGTCAAGTCTTTACTAGTAAGCTTTAAGATTAAGTTTATGTTTTAAGCCGCCGGTTTCCCGGTTTTTTGCTGTTTTCAAAGGTGAACTCACGGCAAGAAAATCGCTCAAAGCTTTCTTTCTACAGCCAAAGTTATAACTAAATATTCTTCGGAACGTTTTTTCTTTCTATTTACGGTGAATTAATATCGACTAAAGGGTTTTGAAAGTTCTATAAGCTTAAGCTTATGTGTATATATCATACCTCATACTAGGTCAGATCAGTGTCTCAGTCAAATATTAATACAAACGTGCATAAACTAGCTTCATAAACTGCGCTGCTGTACTTTATGAAATTATATTTCAATAAAATAATTACTCAGGCTTACCATATTTCGAGATGAAGCTCCTGAAAGCTATCAAGTAAGGCAAGGATCGCTTGAGCCTTTATAATTCTCGTACGCATCCAACAAGGTGAAAAACAAAAACGATGCCATCCGAAGTCGGGTTATCGGCTTTGACAAGCGACGAATTTCTCAACCAAAAACCCAATAAACAAACCAGCCATGAATAAGAGAACACTCTTGATACCAGCTGTATTTCATTTTGTACATCCAGCGGAAAAAGACAGTTAAAAACATCACAAGTTGACTCAAAACTCTGTCAGCTTCAGCTGTCGAAGTAAACAACTTTCAAGATGCTGCATAAATTTTACGCATGAACTCACCTGTCAAATTTTAACCAATCAGAGCATAAAAAGTGGACATGGAGGGTGACCAATACGTGACCATGGTAAGAAAAGGTCTTCCCCGCCTGTATTTTAAAAAAACTGGCTTAATTTTTGCGTCTGAGGTCAGTTTGAAATTAAAATCGTAATAGTGCGGGGCGATACTGACATAAACACAACATATTTGATATGAATTTTTTAAAAAAGTAAACGTGAGCCTTTGATCATTTGAAAACGGATAACTTGAAAAAAATACTCGACCTTGATGGGTCGACACCTGAGCCCACGATACGGTCAGGTGATACTGGTCAGCGGATACCCTGTTTTGACAGCTGTCAATTGATGACAACATTGATGTGCAATCAGCTTTCTCCTGGGCTCCCAAAGTAGCTAGAAAGTGTGAGAGTAAACATTGGTATGCCTGTGGTGCGGACGGACGGTCGGTCGGTCACGTGATTACCAAATTTTCTGGGATGGGTAGATTTATTTACCCATGGTGCTCCGCTGGCGCGCTTCGCGCGTGGAGCTCCGCTTTTACGATTCGTAGAGTCTGCATCGTCCAATATCGTGTTATATTCTCGTTTCATTTGGCTTAACGGATCAATCACCCTGATCCGGGCTGAGACAGAATGGTACGATTTTGTTCGCTTTTGTAAGGTGACCACTAAGTCTTTGGCCTCGAGAACAGGCTCTTAGGAGTGAAATGAATTAGGTGAGAGCAAAATTGCAGGTGAACTTTGACCCGGGCCAAGACGTCGTTTTTTCTGGTGTGAAAACCAGGCTAAGGTGATCCGCCGACCGTGTGACTCTACATCCGGGAACTTGAATAAGACGAGTGTAAGTATCTGGCAATAGGTTGAGCTTTTCCGAGTTATTCGATGATATTTCGCTTACGTTAAACGTGTGAATATTATGCGTGGTTGTAGATAGTCTTATCAGTGCCGCGAAAGTGTGTGAAGTGGGTGATTGTGTGAAAGCGTGTGATCGCGTGGTTGAACTGCGGTTTGGCGAAAATATTCTGTGCCAGCCATTAATATTGTTTGGAAAAGCGACTCTCGACTCAGGAAAGCTGGATCTAGGTCTAGTTTCGGCGGGCTCTAATGACATTGAACCATAGACCGGTTTTTGCAGATAAGAAAGTGATAATTTGTGCACTACGTTTCATTCAGTTTGTTGTCTATTCCATGCGGAATCCTGTTGTTTATTGAACCGCGAAAAAAAGTAGTGTTTTGCTAACTCTCTAAGTTGTTATGTAAGCCTTAACCATGCACTCTTTCGCTGCAGTTTACTCAACTTAAAAATTTCTAGACTGAAATGACACCGGTTTGGAACTTCGCGAAGTCAGTTTACTGAATAAATGTTCTAAAATTTGCATCATTTTAAATTTGGAGTTGTTGAAATGCTTCTGAGACCATTAACTTATTGCCCGGCGTCAGATAAAGGCTTTTAATCGGCCTTTGAATGAGTTTTATTATTTTCATTGATATGTTTGCTCCGAAATGGGCACGCGGGCCCCATAATTTAGCACGTTTTCCCTCCTGGGACCCTTGCATTATCCCTGGGTATTGAGCGTGGTAATTAATGCTTTGCCAACATCAGGATCACTGATCAGATCGCTTTTCTATGCGTTCATGCCCCGAGAGTGGATATATACTTGCTTTTTTGTGTGCTGTTCCGGTTTTCGTCGCTGAACATGGCCTAGGCTATCCTTCCTTATGTTCTTGAAGCCGTTCGCCCGGCTGCGATACCTCCTTCGAGTTCCCTTTTATAGCATGAGTCGCTTTCAGACTGGATTTCATGGCGGGTATCATTCATAGCGTGTGTCGCTTCGAGTTGTTTCATAGCGTACGTCGCTTTCAGTTGTTATGGCATGTGTCGCCTTCACGTTGGTTTTTCTTGGCGTGTGTCGCTTTTCAGTTAGCCATTTCTGGCGTGAGTCGCTTACACTAATTTCATGGTGTCTTTCGTATTTTGCTCTCCATTTTGTGTTTATAGCGTGTGTCGCTTATAAGTTGTTTTCATGGCGTGTGTCGCCTTCAGGTTGTTTTTACGGCATGTGTCGCCTTCAGGTTGTTTTCACGGCGTGTGTCACCTTTACGTTGTTTTCATGGGTCGCCTTCAGGTTGTTTTCATGGCGTGTGTAGCCTTCAGGTTGTTTTCAGGGCGTTTGTCGCTTTTAGGTTGTTTCTACGGCGTGTGTCGCCTTCCAGTTAGCCGTTTCTGGCGTGTGTCGCTTTCTCTCTAGTTTCATGGTGTCTTTCATATTTTGCTCAACATTTAGTGTTCATAGCGCGTGTCGCTTACAACTTGTCTCCATGGCATGTACCACGGTCAAGTTGTTTTCGTGGCGTGTGTCGCCTTAAGGTTAGCGGCATTTCTAGTTTTAGACGTTTTCAGACTAATTTTTATAACGTGCTTTACACTCATTTCTTATTTTCGTCGCGGGTATCGCTCTTAGGTTTCCTCAGCCTTTATAGCGCGTACCCCTTTCAGGCTGGTTTGTTTATGGTATTTTCTGCTCCTAATTTAGTTTTCGTAGTGTGTGTCACTGTAAGTCTAGTATTTGGCATCTTCTGCTCTTACTTATGCAATATGTCGCTCCTCCCTTTTGGGATCGTTTTTTATGGTGTGTTGCTTCTTTTGTCCTCATGTGCAGCGCGTCATTTTGGTCTTGTATTTCGCATTTTCTATACTTTGCGGTCCGTGTTTTTTCTGTATGCGTGCTCCTTCGCACATCCTCTAGTTTGTCGCGTTATTATTCACGTTCGTTGTTGCTTACGTTTTCTTTTCCGCAACTAGTTGCTGTATTCGGAAATTTTCTTCTCTATTTCTTTGTTTGTTCGTCAATGTTATAGAAGTTAAAACATTAGTTTTTTCTAGTTTATTTCCTCGGGAAGCTTCCATTGCCAGCACGCACGGCACGTGCTTTTATCATCGATTTTTCTGGTTCGAATTTAGAATTCATGATAATGGCATCTCTGATCTGTTTTGTTTACAAATGTCGGTGCGCGATGTACACACTTGGCGGCTCTTAAACGGAAGACGGCTGCTTTCATCCTGTTATTTGGAATAAGTCATCTGCGGTTCTATGGCTTAGCTGCCTGTGCTGTTTTCTACGTTCCAGATTTATTCGGCGTTTGCCATTTGTTGTTAGTTTTATGGGCTTATAGTTATTTTCCCTCCTGGGACCCTTGCATTACCCCTGGGTATTGAGCGTGGTATTTAAATGCTTTGCCAACATCAGGGTCACTGATCAGATCTTTTTTCTATGCATATATACTTGCGTTTTTTGCCCCCCCTCCTCCCCTCAGCGACGAAAACCCGGTTATGCTGCACTTCTTTGCATACGCGGAAATTATTTTCGCCCATATCTTAGCATTCCCCGCGTGTGCCAAAGAGGTGCAGCATATCAATCTCCTACTGTTTTTAAAAATTGTCAAGTAGTAGAATGAGTTGATATTTTTGCTAACCCGGTTTTCAAAAATTCAGGTATATAGTCATTTGTTTTATTATCTGCTGCAGAAAAGCCAGGATGGGATTCCAAGCTGCCTGCTTATTCATGTAAGAGCATCCGGGACTCTGGTGACTCTAAAGGAGACGGGTGGTACTGGATCAACCCTGAGAAGAGCGGAAACCCGTTGAATGTTTACTGCGACATGACAACTGACGGAGGTGAGATCGGCTTCAACAAAATCTGAAATCGTGTGCAATTATAGCTCATTCAAACTACTTTTCCGTTTCTGATTGAACTATATTTCCCGGTTTATTCTTTATAAACAGCTCCCCCATTATCAAATTTAAAGACATCTAACGTCAACTGTACAGATAACGTTTGGGACAGGGACAGCAGAAGGCGCAGTAGCTCTTTTTTTTTTTTTTTAGCAAACTGAGGATTCCCTTATTCTGCCAAGACCGAATAGGATATGGTTTTCAGGGTAACTCAATTTTACTAATTTACATCTTGAACATGGCATCTTTTCTGATTGGACGCGAAGGCTGGCGATGCGCGGTCTACATGCCGAGGTACCAACAATATATTTTAGAAAAAAAACTCTAATTTCATGATGTTAATTGAAAAAGCACCTCTAAATTCCTTGTGTAAAACGAAGTGAATCAAAGGTGTGAAATTAGGTCTCTTGTCTTTAACAGGGTAGCAAAATAAACAATTTTTTGTCTTAAACAAGGTTAGAGTTTGAAGGGCTCGGCGACTCCTCCCCCATCCTAAACAACCCCCCCTCCTTCGCGAGGGATCTCATACGTTATGCGTAGGAGACAGCCGTTCAACTATTTTCATTGATTTGTTTGCTCCGAAATGGGCGCACGGGCCCCATAACTTAGCACGTTTTCCCTCCTCTGACCCTTGCATTACGCCTGAGTTTTGAGCGTAGTATTTAAATGCGTTGCCAACATCAGGATCACTGATCAGATCGCTTTTCTACGCGTTCATGCCCCGAGAGGGCATATATACTTGCGTTTTTTGTGCCGTTCCGGCTTTCGTCGCTGAGCATGGCCGAAGTTCCTGTCGCTATCCTTCCTTATGTTCTGGAAGCCGTTCGCCCGGCTGCGATACCTCCTTCGAGTTACCTTTTATAGCGTGGGTCGCTTTCATACTGGATTTCATGGTGGGTATCATTTTCCATTTCATTTTCTTAGCGTGTGTCGACTTGTTTCACACTGTACGTCGCTTTCAGTTGTTATGGCATGTGTCGCCTTCACGTTGGTTTTTCTCGGCGTGTGTCACCTTCCAGTTAGCCATTTCTGACGTGAGTCGCTTTCACTAGTTTCATGGTGGCTTTCGTATTTTGCTCTCCATTTTGTGTTTACAGCGTGTGTAGCTTATAAGATGTTTTCATGGCGTGTGTCGCCTTCAGGTTGTTTTCACAGCGTTTGTCGCCTTTAGGCTGCTTTTACGGCCTGTTTCGCCTCCAGTTAGCAATTTCTAGCGTGTGTCTTTTTCACTCTAGTTTCATGGTGTCTTTCATATTTTATTTGGAATTAGTCATCCGCGGTTCTAAGGCTTAGCTGCCTGGGCTATTTTCTTCGTTCCAGATTTATTTAGCGTTTGCCATTTGTTATTAGTTTTATGGGCTTATAGTTATAGTCTTCTTAATTATACCCGATACTCTGTCTGTGACGGGGTTCGATCCTGGATCGGCCTGGTTGGTGGCTCCCCTTTTCCCCCTTATTTCTTTTTTCCAGTTTCGGTTTAAAGCTATCACATGGGGTATATGTGCGTTGCCTTCGTGGTAATCGATTTCCAATTATTTCGCTTAGCTTTTTGGCACCGTTTAAAATTCGGTTAAAACACATGAGATTCCGTCAGATCTGATCATTCCTGGTGTAACTGGAAGGGGAGCCCTCCAGTTGGGCCGGTCCGCCCCCGCCTCCCTCATCGGTCTCGGCTATTTCTTTGGCTTTGGGAAGTCGACCCTTGTTCCCATGCAAACGTCGGTTTTTCAGGGGTATAGATTTTACTTACACTGCGTTTTTGATGCCCCTGCATAAGAAGGTTAGACTTGCTTCTTTTCAAGGAAATATGCTTAGCCACAAGGACGGTATTTCTAAGTCTCTGCAGAAGTCTGTGGGAAGATAAACTCCTTTACACTCTTGTACCTGCCGCCAGGTTGTTTTCTCGTGCGGCGTGTTTGGCCATATCACTCGGCACTGGCGTCTCCAAGAGCTGTTCCCGTAGGATGACCTTCTGAGATTGGGGGGAATATGACGATTTTTCTAAGTTTGTTGGCTTAGTGGCACCATTCGGCGCTCGGGTAGAAATTATTTTCGCTCATATCTTAGTATTCCCCGCGTGTGCCATTAGAGGTGCAGCATACCAATGAAAATTCTCCTACTACTGTCTAAACATATCACCGTGGCAATGAATGTCAACGGCTTGCTAAAATATACATCCCGACGAAGCCTTTCGAACTATTTTGCTTTAAGGACCAATAAACTTTGCGGCATTATTATTTTTTCTTAGCGGCATAAACAGGCAGTGTAAATTACCTTGAATGGTGAACTAAACAGGCTGATCTAAACTGTCGAAATAGCATATTGTTCCTAGATTCTCTGCATTACGTCATAAAAGTTATGTAGCACTACCTTATTAGGCATCGCTTCGAGATTCATTCTGCCTCGGAACTTTCGGGCATGACTTTATTATGTTGCCGCCTCGCAGCCTTGTGTCTGCTCGTTGGCAATTATATGAATAGCTGAAGAAACAAGTTGGGGTGCGTTTCTTTACAAAAAATACCAAAAACGGATTATTGATACAAATGATCTACAACGGGGGTGGATCCAAAACCGGATACTTTGGATGCATCATCCGAAGCGTTTCTTTACTACGGATCCGAAAAGAGTGAATACAGTCGGCAGCAACTCGAAACAATTTTAATATATACAGCAGCTGTTTTGCAACGTAAAGCTGCTCATCTCAACGGCCATTTTTAAACTCGAGGCATGAATTAAACGATTGATTTTATCACGCGCAATATTTATCGGGATAGTAAAATCGCAATACAAACGGGACCTGCATTGTTCTAGTTCAAAACGGCAAATCGAGACACTTCGCCGAGGCGACGTGCAACATTTTACAATAACGTTTCACAATGTCGGGACTGTTCAGTCAGATCAATCTGCTCTAGCCTGCGTAGTAGCAGGGGTCGATAGGGGTAGGGGATAGAGAGGAAGGGAAAAAGGGAGGAGGATTGGGGAGAGAGGGTAAGGGACACCCGCTATAAGAACCCCCTTTGTTCATTGCTGCGGACGCTGGCGTCAGCAAATTCCTGTTTGGCTGAGCGGTGATGAATAACTTATTGCCGTGTATCCTGGCGTGTATTAGTGAGAGACAAACATGATGAAGGCACCAAGGAAATGTGTTCTACTGGCATGAGCTTTGGAAGATCAAAATTACTCCAATCATGCAGCAACGTAAAGTTAATACCCGAACTGGAACCAACTGTAATAGCTTTGAAAAATAATCCTGAAAGCCATCATGAAAGGCCGGAATGGTTTGAGACTTTTCAACCCCCTTACGCATCAAGCAAGGTGAAGTAGAGTAAGCTGCTTTTTGAAAACGATGCCATCCGAAATCGGATTTCCGATGAATTTCACAAGCGGTGTACTTCTCAACCAAAAACCCATTAAACAAACCATCCACGAATAACCGAAGAATCTCAGTAATAGCGAGCTGCATTTAATTAATTTTGTACATCCAGTGGAAAAAGACGGTTAAAACCATCATAAGATGACAAAAAACTCCGTCAGCTTCAGCTATCTGCGTAAACAAGTTTCCAAATGCTGCAAAATATTTCCACATGAATTCACCTTTCAAATTTTGACTAATCGGACAAAAAATTGGTAGTAGAGCTTGGCCAACGCATGACTATGGTGAGAAATGCTAAAAGCATCTGCCTTCCCTGCGTGTTAAAAACTGACTAAATTTTCGCGTCCGAAGTCAGTTTGAAATCAAAATTTTAATTGTTCAGTTCATAAACACAACTTATTTCCTGTGCATTAAAAAAAAAAATTGAGTTTGAGTCTGCGAATATTTGAAAACTAGTAAATTCTCAGTGGATAAATTAAAAAAAACGTACACTCGATGGGTCAAGAAATAAGCCCGCGATACGGTCAAGTGATACTGGTCAGCGAATACCCTGTTTTGACAGCTGTCAACTGACCACGATATGGATGTGCTATATCAGGTTTCACCCTCCCAAACTAGCCAGAAAGTGTGAGACTTAATATTGGTTTCCCTGTTGTGCAGACGGAGGGACGGTCACGTGCTTACCGAATTTTCTCGGGTAGATAGAAGCGCGCACGTCGAGCTTCGCTATTAAATCAGCCATCCTTATTGATTTTACAGAATGTAGAACTTTAATAAAATAACTCTTTATCTTCACATTTTTCTTTCAGGAGGCTGGCTTCTTATTTCCAACATCACGATGGAAAGTTCAACTCCTCCCTCTCAGCTGCCAGTCAAGACTTCATACCGTGGAATAACCAGTGATCAGATGGTTCTCACAAAAACCGCCATGATTGAGCTGAGATCAGTCTTGTCTTTCACCCAGCTGAGATTCCACTGCAGTAAAAACAATGGAAGAACGTTCCACTTGACCACTGCTGATAACAGCACTGGTGAAGCTGTAGTCCAGTACTTCAGCGGTCAGACGGATGTCCAGCCCGCCTCGTGTGGCTCATACGTTACAATGGAGAATGACAACTCAAGGTTAGCAGGTGTTTGCAAAAATTGGGGAAAGGAAAGTGGCTCTATGATGGTTGGTAAATGGGGCTATGAATTGGATCAAGACAGATTATACGACCACCCTGCTTTTTCTTTTCATTATTCTCATTGGGCGCTTAATCATATTGACTACAGTGGGGGAGTGGCGAAAAGATGGGAATGCGATGATCTGCTTGTTGGCGTGACCACTGGTGATTTCTGGAAAATTTACGTTCGCTAAAATGTTTGTGTGTTGATGTCTGTTTCTATTGATAGTCTTCAGTGGCTGTAAAAGTTTGAACTTTTTAACTCGCCAATTTACTCATTTATAAAAACGTCTTTCTACAAAGAGCGAGGACCATAAATAAAAGGTTATAATCAATAGGCCATTTGCACGATGGCGTCATTTACTACTACTACCAGAATGCTTCAGTGTTTTGTTTTCTTGTGCAAATTAGAGTTTTTGTTGAGGGTGCCAATTGGTTAACTGCTTAACGTATAAAGGCCTTTTTTCACTATCGTAAACGTATAAATTACAAAATATTAACTGACAAGCGTATAAAAAAAGGTAATTGTTTAAGCTTATACAGAGCGAAGTAGACCCAAAAGTAAGAAATTGATTCAAACAAATGAAGACTTTCTGAAATAAAAAGACGAGATGGTGAGACAGAATGATAGAGGTGTACTTGTTAATCTTCCCTACACTCTAGTCTGTTCGCTGACGTATATGGGACTGCGTCATTCTGTGATTAAGCCTGCATTCGAACTGCGTGCGGTTATGTCTCTCAATTCAAAGGGAAACAGACAACCATTTCACAGTTAAAAAGAAGGAACCTTAACTTGTTTTGATACAGCCCTTTCTGCTTTCTTGTGTAAATCACGTTGTTCTTATGCTTAACGTGAAGACTAGGTTATTATAAGCCCACAACTGTAAAATGGCTTATTTTCTCAGTATACCTCTTTGTTTGCGTGATCTTGTAAATAGGTGTTTGTACTGCTTATAATTCGGCCTAATAATACTAAATGAAGTCTAATTCCGCCTGTAATCTTATGAGCGATAAAAGAAAATCGGAAGCGCGCGCAACCGCGTTAAGCGGGAATCGGATTTGTTTAAACTTCTGATAAGTATAAATTACAGATTGTCAATTGGACAAGAAGTTTTATTACTGATTCCCTTGCCTTACCTTCAGCTGTCCAATTATACTTACGCATGACATGTACTTTCCTATTACATCGTCCTATTAATTCTGAAATCTGGGCTACCGATAGCCAATTAGATTAGAGAATTTTGTTTTAGTTATGATAAGCGGGACAATGACTGTGTACAGAAATTCAGATGTCATTGAGCGCTTTTGTTCAAGAATTTTATTCACAGAAAGTGGATGAAGAGAAGAGTGATGCTGTCTTCCAGGCTCAACCACGGAAGACAAATTGGGGCGTCGGTTAGGCTGGATTTGTAAGAAATAATTCACTTCAGACTGATTTGAGAAAGTGTTAAAGAAAATATGACAAACCAGTGCATTGCATCCTGGAAACGTGGGAGAGAACTTGGGAGTCTTTGTGGAGTAACTGATAACATAACATAAAACTTTATTTATACTCGAATTTTAGAGTAGCTAACAAGCTAATATCTTCGAGCTGACATTACATTAAATGCATTATAAGAAATAATAATAAAATAATATTATTAATAATAAGCACATAAAAAAGAAAAGAAAAGAAAAGAAAATATTATTTACAATTTTAAGTTTAAGTATGTCAGGCAAAAAGGATCTACATGAAGGTAACATCCTGTATTTTGGTCTTAAAGCCTGCAAAAAAACTAGTAAGAAAAAAGTCCGGCAGTGCATTCCACTGCTTAGCTGAAAAGTAAGAAAAGGAGTTAAGACCATAGGTAGTTGTTTTAGGTTTACTTAGTGAAAGAATGTAGTTGCCACGAAGATCATAAGAAGAGGACCGGAGTGAAAACATATTCTTCATATAGGTGGGAAAATGAGTGAAAAACTAACTCTTATATAACAGAATGAGGAAATTTTGAATGCGTTTGTTACACAACGAAGTAGAGCTGACTTTTGAGAGAAGAGTGTTGTATGGAGACGAGTAATCTCCAAGTATAAATCAAGCTTATCCCCATCGCGCGCTCCACAAAAGTGCCAGACAGAGGAGCAATAATAAAATAAATAAACAATGAGATACAAAAGTAAATAATGAAAAGAAAAAGATACAAAGGATAAGATAGATGAAAGTTAATTATTTTAAAAGAACAGTTCGGCTCAATTCATTTCACAACGGACTGTTTGATTTTTCTTTTTACACCCGAATGTCGGCTTCCAGGAAAGAGACGTGATTCATTGGTGGACCGAATCTTCAATTGTATATATCTAGACAAACAGCGGGGAAAAGTGCAAACAGCAAGGCTGGATGGTTTAAAGCGTAAACGCGTTGTTTTCACTGCGGCCTCTCTTCGCACTAGACGAAGAAGGGCAATTTTATATTCGCACTAGACGAAGAAGGGCAATTTTATATCAACGTTAACGCAGGGATCTTCCTCGGTGAAAAGTAATGTGGAAAATAACGGTAAAGGAATCACACATTTGCACATAATTAAAAGTCTGAGATACCACTGGATTGTTCGCGTAGACGCTACGGTTACACTAGAGGATTCATAAATATTTCGGATTCAGAATTCCGGACTTATTTTGTTGAGGGTATTCGGATCATTTCGTAAGCTTTCATAGAGTCCGCATACAAAAAAACGCATTCGGATTCCCAACAAGTTTAAACACATCCGGTCGATAAAACTGAGTGCCTTTAGCAAGGACGACGGCGATAGCAACGAGAACAACCACGCCAAAAAGCAAAAGGTTTTAAAAGTTAAACAACAAATTTTGCAAGTGTAGCACGCTGCTTGGTAAATTCGTTTGCCGTGCATGACCACGACGTGATTTTTTTCTTTTTACGGGACGTTGTTTGGAGGGCGTGAAAATAAACACACGATGATGATTTTTTTCATTCCGAGTTCAAACTTGGGTGCGCGGTCCCCAAGGATTCAACTCCAGTGAAATTCTCCTATTCATTTGCCGTTTTCAGCAAGTTGGAAAAAACTCAAAAGTTTGAAAAAACGCGAATTCGTTTAAATACTGACGTATTTGCTACCCCTCGCCATCAATATTTTAAAGCACCCTACATGAACGTGACACTTTCATTTTCTTTTCGCCGCAAACACTTATGATCGAAGGAGGAAAGCATCATGATTCGTTGGAATTAACTCAAAAAGGCTACAAAGAATTTTTCAAATTACTTAGAGACGTGATAAACGCTTAGGCTTACAGTAACCTTACCCTGGTGTGGGGTGGGGTACAGGGGGGACCGGAGCATTTGGTGAGTTGTGCGTACCTCTGAAAAAATACTGGCTACGCCCCTGGGAAGTGTACAGATCTTCTAGGGGACAAACATACACTCATCAAGGGTACGTGCCATTAAAGTGTTTGTGTTATCTGGGTTTCCGTTAAATGCTGTTTATCATAACAAATTAAGATATTGAGCTGTTTGTCAGAACAAAGAGATTTGTCTGTTATAAACGGGTTTCTGCAAAGCAGGCTTCCACCGACGACTTTATAATTTGTCACGCCCTTTATAACTTTTGAACTTAGTTTGACGCTTAGCCAAGTTCGACGTTGGCAACCCAGTAGTCGAACTCAACTGAAGTAAGGTCGACCCAAATAGTAATTTGACTCGTCTCATAAAAACTTCGACTTCTACCCCCGGCCCCCATCTAAATTGCAAAAACCAGCAGAGTGATTTCTCAGTTTCGGAGCCAATGACAATTAACATCCAAAATAGACAACATATCCGGCTTTTCTTCCCCTTTAACTCGGTTAGGGCAGCTTTTTTAAAGTCTTGTTTGTGCTTTCTGTACCCGTACGAAGCCTTTGTTTGTTGCCATCGAAATTTACACTTTTCTTTTCAGTCTTTGTGACCTTTTCGCGATTTCTTTCGCGTCCATTTTTAATTATTTTGACGCACTTAATGGAAACCGAAGCCCCCGCCCCCTCCTCCCCTGCCCTATCCCTTCCCCTGAACCTAACCTAATAAAAATTCAACAAAAACGCTTTGCAAAATTCACTAACGAATTCAAACAAAACCGAACCACGAGACAGTCCACATAACAAAAAAAACCGTTTACCCCTGTTTCATTGGAAGAACGAAATTGGTTTTCTCGTGGAGTATCACTTGGAATTCGGAGTAGGATCAAGGGTTTAAGTGAGAACGGTCGCGACCAAGTTGAACCATAGATCGAGCTTCACCCATCCACCCTGAAATTTTTGCAATTTGGATTTCTTCTTTTTTTTGGTTTTTAAAGCTGAATTTTTTTGGCGATATGCAACCTGCTTACGTAGCGTATTTTGGCTAGCTTAGTGGCTGTCGATTAATCAAGAAACTTCCAGAAACTTCTTAGTTACATGTTTTATGGAGGAAATGTCGTACGTGTCCTCGTCCACTTTTTTTTCACTGCCGCTCATTTTCACTTTGCATTGGTGGCCGCTAGCATTTCTCATTTTGTCACCGCCGCTACAAAATTTTCATGTTATTCTTCCAACAAAAAATGTCTCCTTTGTTTTTAATCCCTCGCTCTAGGCTCTGTCGTCCTCTTTCTCGTTGAACTTCGCTGGCCTGCCGCCTACTTTCTCTTTTTCTCTGTCTTTCTCCTGCTCTATATTCCAAATTTGTGGACACGACAATTCATCTAAGTTAAATACTTTAGACAACACGGATACAGAAACAATTTCTGCTTTCCGTTTTTGTCTTTATTGACTCTTTAGCTGCCTCTGTTTTACAAGACGCGGGTGGCTATGCGATTTCCCGCCAAAATAGCCTCGAGTTGCATTTGGGTTGCCATACCTGTTGATTGAGTTATTTTACATTGGTACGCCTGTGGTGAGAACGGATGGTCGCTCGGTCGGTGTACGGTCACGTGATTATCAAATTTTCTCCGATGGGTAGATGACTTCATTTTCTTACCCATGGTGCTCCGCTGGCGCGCTTCGCGCGCGAGAGCTCCGCTATAAACTACTGGATAAGGATAAGTGTGATATTTAACAATTATTCCACGAGGGCACGTTGGATATGAGATGATAGATAGCCAACGAGGCGCATAGCGCCGAGTTGGCTATAATCATTTCATATCCAACAAGCCCGAGTGGAATAATTGTTTTATTAAAAACGCCCACAAAATCTCGTTGAATCGCCCCGACTAGAACAAATCGGAAAAGACAAGGGACTTCCGCTATTCACATGTCACACGTCTATCAAAACTGTCAACGCGCGAACGGACTCGCTTAGACTGCATGAATGAAAATCAAAACATTGTAGCGATGAACATTAGTTTTCGTGATTCTAGGATTTTAAACAGTAGAACAGCTTAAAAAACCTGGCAGATAATGTGAAAGAAAGGAATTTTTAAGTGACAGCCGTCGAAATTACTATGAATTTGGATTTTCGGTGCAGTTATAAAAGTAAGAACAACGGAGAAAAACTACCGGGATTACCTTGGTCGCTTGTTATGAAGTTGTTTGAAACCACAAGCTGGTTTTGCTGAACGAGAAAAGAAGCTATACTACCGCCTCGATTGCTCTAGTGAATGGCTGCATAGCCTGTATTTGTAGCTGGTTACTTGTGATTTATATTCTTGATGTCGGATAAACAAGCTGCAGTTATCTATCGGCGAGTGACTCGATCGGCGAATGGCTTCGCGATCATGAAGAAACAATTAACACTTGTCTTCTTTCGTAGCTGGTCAAGGTACTTTAGTTCCATGTGTTTTCATGTGTTTTTCGACAAACTTTCAAACAAGCTCTTGTGGCTTTTTTGTTTGTTTTTGTCTTTTTTCTTTCGTTGAAATTGCATTTCTAGTATTCTAAGAAATGAATTAAAACGATTTGCTTCGGGCGCCGTTCTATCCTTCGCGAAAAAAAATCTCAGCTAGCTTCCAATTTTAAACTGACGCGTACACCGACCATATATGGAGAACATGGTATATTAGCTCATATACCATAACGGCTAAGCCAATCAAAATGCTAGAATTGCATTATCCAATGATTCAGTTTTTAATAAACAACAATTATTCACCGAAGTGGAAGTGGCTAGTGGTGGTGAATATACCGAGGTTTGGTTATGTACCGACATTGAGGTGAATAATTGTTTTAGTATATACTAAAACAGTGAGATAATTGGGCACTAAAATGATGATTTTTAACTCATTTACTGTTGCCAACGATTACAATTTTGGCGCGCAATGACCGAACCGGTGCGGTCGTCACTTTTTCTTGCGGCAAATAGAACTTTTGAAGGCATTTGTTTAGCTCTTGCGGAAAATTTCTTCAAAAGGAGTTGTAAATTATTTTTGTATTTAAAATCATTCTGTGAAAAAAGATTTTTAAATTTAGACGTTTTAACCATACTTATGAACAAGTCAGCTAGATAAAGTGACACAAGACTTAAGCTTAATTTGCATTTGTAAACAAAAACCTTTTTCACCGTTCTTTTTTTTTCAAGTCACAAATACAAATCTTAACCTGTTAAAACTTCCAAACCGAACCTCGTCAGCTTCTTCGTGTATTTCGGGAACAGCTTGCTTGATTAGTTGTGAAATTTCTTTGTTTGTTACGGCAGCAAACCGGGAAGGTATCTTACCCGCAACTTACGAGAGTTTGGCGTCGCTCGCTTGGAGGAACTGAACGTGAGTCAGTGAATAGTGCAGGATATTCAATGATTGAGTAGCCAATCAGAGCGCGCGAAAAACACTATCCACTGTTTTAGTATATACTAAAAAGAATTATACAGATTTGCCCCGGCATAGTAGTAAATAGACATTGTTTGCTGCCTAGTCAGTTTTTGCCTAAAGTATATCTGCCGCCTTTAAAAACGGTTATTTTTCCTTATTAAAAAACAACTTTTCATTTCAGGAGGATGGCTCCTCCTTTCCAAAATTGTGATTGGTTCAACTCCTCCTTCTCAGCTGCCAGTCAAGGCTTTATACCGTGGAATAACCAGTGATCAGATGGTTCCCACAAAAACCGCCATGGATGAGCTGAGATCAGTCTTGTCTTTCACCCAGCTGAGATTCCACTGCAGTAAAAAAAATGGAAGAACGTTCCACGCGGCCACTGCCGGTAACATCACTGGTGAAGCTGTAGTCCAGTACCTCAGCGGTCCGATGGCTGTCCAGCTCGCCTCGTGTGGCGCATTAGTCAGAATGGAAAATGACAACTCAAGAGATTTAAAATAAGCTTTATATCAGTTTTCGTATATTGCATTTAGTTTTCAAGTATTAGCTTTGAATAAAGCCACAAAAAGCTCACACCTTTTAATCATTGTGCCGTTTGCTTTCATTTGTGTTGCATGCACCAAAGTCACTAGATATTAAATTATCCTAGAAAAGCCAACTATAGAACTTCTTTATAATCAAGCAAACTGAGGTCCAGTTAAGCGGTCTAATCCCCGGGGGATACTCCCTGCAATGGCCTATACGAGAGGCAATGCTAGAAAGGGGTACCTTTGTTAGGTGTCAGGTATATGAAATGGTGGGGATTTCACTAGTTGAAGCATAGGAAAGGGCAGCGAAATCTGTCTGTAAAAAGACCTAAAGTTGCTAAAAGAATTTATGACTGTGTCGAGAACATTTTCTGGTTTTGTGATTTATTTATATTTTAAAGACAGTGCATTTTTAACAGTTAAAAGGGATGCAACGTTCTAAATTAGGTATGAGAAAGGGATCCTTTTTTGAAAGGAAAATATACGGATATATTAAAGCTTAAGTGTTGAGTGATCAATTTGCTTCAAATTTCACAGATGACTCAATCTACTAATTTAACATCCCAAGTAAGGGCCCTATTGTGATCGTAGACATTCCCTTCTCTGAAGTTTGAAGTTTCAGGCATAACACGCTTGTTAAGGAACATTAACGCCAAAAAGGCCCGTGGTGCTGACAATATCTCTCTTGCTGGGTTCTGAAAGAAGCTGCGCCTGTCATTGCCCCATTTCTCCAGTATATTTTTACTCTATCAATACCAGACAGGTCAAGTGACTGGGTCACTGCAAATGACACCCCAGTTGTCAAAAAAAAAAAGAAATCGGGCGAGCCAAGTAATTACAGACCGATTTCTCTAACATCTGTGTCTTGTAAGATAATGGAACATATCATATACCGGCACATCATGAATCACCTTGATTCAACTTCTATTCTAGTACATTATCAACACGGCTTCAGACAACGGCACTCTCATGAAATGCAACTGATCGCAGTTATTGAATCAGTAGCAGGTAACCTTGACCTTGGCCAATAAAGTGATTTGTTGTTACTCGATTTTTCAAAGGCATTCGACACGGTGCCCCATCGCCGATTGTTAAATAAATTAGATTTCTACGGAATTCGTTGAAATCTCAAGACCTGGCTCGAACAATGGATCAAATATTCCCGTGAGATCAGGTGTGCCCCGGGGTACTGTGTTAGGCCCACTCACGTTCGTTTTGTACATACACGATATCGGCGAACACCAAAAAGCACAAATTGGCCTTTTCGCGGACGACGCGGCATTTTACGGTGTAATCAAAGATTGTAATGATGCAAAGTCACTACAGCAAGACCTAAACACACTTGCACACTGAGCGGACACATGGCAGCTCTCGTTTAATGTAAAGTAATGCACCATCCTAAGAGCCTCCTGCTCAAAAACTCTAGTTAAATACCAATACACTATCCAGGGAGAACCCTTCACTTGGAAGATGTATCTCGGAGTTGAGCTATCTAGTGATCTAAACTGGGATGTTCATATTGCTGGAATTATAGACAAAGCCAACAGATTTCTTGGCTTTATAAGAAGAAACCTAACTAAGTGCCCGGAAAACGTTAAAGAGGAAGCCTATCTTGCTTTAGTTAGACCACAGCTTCAATATGGATGTTTCGCATGGGACCCGCATATTCAAAAGCAGATAAATGACATTGAGAGTGTGCAGAGACGAGCGGCACGTTTTGTTTAAAAGAATATAGCATCACTCCTGGAACTGTCACGAAAATTCTGAGTGATTTGAAATGGCCAACACTCGAGAAAAGAAGGAAAGTTGCACGACTCACAATGATGTTTAAAGTTGTCTCTGGTCATCAGCTATACCGATTTCCACCCTGTATATGATTTAAAAGGCGACAGGGCACTAGGCAATTCTTTCAAGTTAATGCCAAAACAAACAAATAGCAACAAAGTTTTATTGCACGTACAATCAGAGACTGGAAATCTTTACCAAATTGTGTCATTGAAAAGCAGTTAGTGGAGGCTTTCAAAACGGCTGTCGTGGGCCATCTTTAAAAACGTTAACCCGGGAACATTTTATTATTACTATCTTTATTCACTTGACATTCGCACCTTGATTATATCTTAACACAAGCACCAGTACAATTTGCACATCCGCCGTGATGGAACATCCCCTTTGCAGATAACACGAAACGAATCAGAATTAGAATAACGGAAGGGCTACCTTTTCTGTCAAAAACAGTATTTTAGAGGGCAAGGGGTTGGACCTTAGGGCGGTACCTCCCAGTATAAAACTTTGTTGAGTACCCCCCGATCCAAGCTGAACGGATTAAGTTCATAATAAGTTTGTCTTCTGTCGCAGTCAAGTTTGTTTGAATGAGTTTGGATCGACTAAAACCAAGGCCAAAGGTCCAACTTTTCATGAGACGAACCAAACTGGGCGATAAGTTCGACGTTTGTCTCAGTTTAGTTACTCTGAATATTAAAGTTTGCTGGATCGCCAAACAGGTTCTTATAGTCCGCTAAAGATCGATTCTCCGGGACAAACATGGCAGATATCAAGTGAACATGCCAATAAATAGTTTGTATTATCTGGGCCCGGGGAAGTACTCCCCTACGAATCTATGTGCCCTCCTAGAGGGTTTTGCTTGGTTTTGGTCTGAAAAAGGGTGTAGACTTTGCTCTGGAATCGGGTATGGTTTACCAGGGCACTACGGGAGTGTACGAACGTATTTGTTTCAGTTCCAAATGAGTAAGAAAGAAAAAGAAATATGCGAATTCTAATGGATTGCATTGTTGCTGTTGTAATCTAAGTAATGATGACATAATTTCTTGAAGGACAGGTCTGAAAACGGGTGTGAAAAATAACATTTTTTGGTCTGAAATAGGGCCAGGATTTGGAGAACCGGGCGGAACACCCCCACCAAGAGGACATTTGGTTGGAATATACTAGAACTTTTAGTGTATTATCTGATGCCAAATAAATGCAAAAATCTTAAAGATATGAAGTCTCCTTGTTTTTCAATCTGTACTAGTAGCCTTTTAAGGTAACGAAGGTCGAGATTTCTTGCATTATTACATGTGATTCGGGCCCTTATTGTTCGAATTTTATCACTTGTATTCGAATCTACAACGCTAAGAAAAAAAGTCATGATCACGTGAAAAGTTCATTCAAAGAGCTCCCCAACCTCGTCCCCAGGGCTTGAGGGAAAAGCCCTGGCGACGAGATTGAGAGCTCCCTTATCTTTAGTTCATAGGCACTCTGTGCCCTACGGCCGGTTTAAACGCAAGAATTTTATTATTGAGGAGGGGAAAGCGCGCGTGGGACAATTTCCCGCCTATTTTCTCCTCCTAAATCACACCCGTACCCTGTTTATTTTATTCTTGAAATACCAGCAGGGGCCTCTACGGGAAACAGAGGCCTAAAGGGACGGTCCATTAAATAAACTAATGGGGGGGGGGGGCGAAGTACAAAAAAATATTCGCGCAAGGGAAAATTAAATGAAAAAAAATATCATGCACGCCAATTAACCCTAAAAAAAAATTATGCTATGGCCTAAAAAAAATTCATAAAAGGAATTTGATAACGAAAAAAAATTCCTACAGCTCAAAATCTCCCCACCTCCCCCTCCCCCCTCGCCACACGGCTTCTCAGCTCTCTTTCGGCTAGAACTGACGCAGGTTTTAGCCGGTAAGGAAGTTCGTTTTTGTGACGGTGTGCTAAATACTAGGTCAGGTTAGCTACTACCTTATGGACCGGATCGATAAGTGACGAGAGCGTGCGTGACCACAAACCAATCTCGCTCCAGTTGTTGACAAGGTAGTCTGCGGGGAGCGGACGCTTTTTTCGTAGGGAGAGAGGCGACGACCGGAAATACGTCTGCGGCTCGCAGGCTATTCAAAAGGTGTATAGCGCTATCCACTGGATAAATTTCGATCCACTCGATAACGCAGTTGGAAAGCATAACACTTATCCGCTGGATAGCGATTTATCCGGTGGATAGCGCTATCCAACGTTTGAACAACCGGGGCCTGAAGGACAGGAATTGGAAAGGACGCTTTTTTTCCCCGTATGAACTGAACTACATTGGAACCTCGATTTAACGAACCTCTATTTACCAAAAGGGAACTTAAGAACCGCGACGACGACCGGACGTGAGTTTCAGTGTACTGCGCAAGCGCGACCAGTAAATTTCGTCGTCGTGGTGTCGTCGTCGACGCCAAAAAAAGTACAATCACGTCGTCCTGCAATTCACAAGCTTCGGCAGGTATAAATCCACTGTTTTAAGCGATTTTTGATGTCCTTTGTTTTTTCTTATCCTCGCAAATCCAGGTATCGTTCCTTTTTTCTCCTAACAAGCGATGTTGATTGAAAATTCGACTAAAACTGTACTATAATGAATTGTTTTGACTTCGAAGAATGACAACAGCTGTGAAAGCCGAGCGAGCGAACTCGCAAGTAAGAAATTTACTTGTACCTATTTAGGTAAGGCAAATCATAATATAGGGGAAATAAACTTTATATGGAAAACAGCTATGACATGTATCAGAATGTCTCTTTTTCCAAATCTAAACTCTGACAGACACTCGCACTCGGTCATCTCATTCAGGTTGAAAGTTGAATAATCTTTGTGCAGAAGGAAGGCGTTTTTCCACTCGAAAAGGTCAGACAACATAAAAAATTCTTCATCGTCAAAGGAATTAGACGTTGTTTTAAAAGACGCCATTCCAAAAAACTTTGTTACGAAGGAACATCACAGTTTTACGTTTGTGTTTACATTCAGTGTCGTCGTCATCGACCTACCGACCGACTGCATCTTCAGTTTCCTTTTTGCCGCCGAAACTGACGTTCTCGTTCCAGTCTTTTCCCAGTCAACAGACGCTGTCGTCGTGAACTTCGTCGTGGTATTTAAGTTCCCTATTGTACAACATGCAACAACCATAGTACGCTTGGTCTGCCTGTCAGATCAGCTGGCCTGTTTTTGTTTTTTGTTTTTTTTTTCCTCCCGCGTGAGAGTTTTGGCTGTGAAGCTGCAAGGGAATTTCAAAACCTCTCCTTCCCTTCCCCAAGCCGAGCGGCTTTGCAGCTCCTCTGCCAAAACTTTGTGCGCGCTTATGATCTCGCTGACTACTGCTACTGACTGCTACTACGGTTTTTTGTTATGCTTCTACTTTTACTTCACCGCTTCAAATTTTTTTAAGATTGCTTTCTCGATATGATCATTACTAGTTAACTGTTTATAATCGTTTGGTCTGAAATTGTCTGATTATTGGGGAAGCTCCTTCTTCATATTAATCACCACTAGCTTCAGGGGGAACGTTGTAATACGGATGACCTTCATTATGTTTGTTTAGATCCAAGTATGGTGCATCCCTCTGCATTATCACCTCCAGTCTTTCGATCAGCTGAAAGAAACTGGGACGAGAGCGAAGTTCCTCCTTCCAACAGTCAGTCATCAGCTCATATCTGTTATGAATAAAAAGAATGCAACAGTTTAAGTTAGTCAGAGTTCCAATCCATTATTACATACATAGAAACCGTTTCTATTTGACGTAAGACACCCCGATTTAGTAGAATAGTTTTTCCTTTAAACCAGCTGGCAGCCACTCACGCCGGATCATTAGGCTTGTCGGTTTCTTGCCTAGCTTGCGAGAAAGCTCTCCACTTAGGGCGATCTCGTGAGAAGTACACACGCGAGCGGCACGCGAGAGAAAATACGACAGCGTTGGGACCCTCGTGTGGCGGATGGTTTTGGAATGGTTTGCTGGAAATGTTGTTTAAAGTTTTCCAAGTTGAAAGACTTAGCCAACATCGCCAAATTTTGCTAATAAAGCTGTTACCAGGTAAGAGAAAAATACCTAGTTTTAATCAATTACCATAAGGAAATATCGAACATGGAGAAAAAAATCCTTGCAGTCGATCTCTGTTAAAGTCTTAACACTATCATATTGCTGTATGAAACAAATATTTAAGCTAAGATTTTGCCGTCCGTCTGTTCAGTAATCAATTTGATCGAAAAAAACGTCAAAATCGCCGACCGAGTTGTCTTCTACAACGTTTATCGCTATTTATAGCTAAAAAGACGCACGGAAAAATCGAATCTATCTATCGGAGCACATGTCAGGCCTTTCCATGCGATAACCAGTGTCAAGCAGTCGATACAACTCTGAGTTGGCCAGCGCGGGGTATGGTACGCCTCCTGATCACTTTGTGCGAAAGAAAAAATATACATGTTGTTATTTTGAAAACAGGGCTCACTCCCCTGGACAGTTTTCTACTGGAAATGTCAACGCCGACGACTCTTCATTCCTCCGCACTCAATAATACAGTTTTGCAAAAGAATAGTGATTGAATAGGGGTCAGAGTTGTATTTAAGTGTACGAAAGAACGAAAGAAAGAAAGAAAGCAGGGTGCTTAATAATAAGGCTCCTCTTTCTGGGAAACAACTAGTACGTGCATATTTGATGCCGATTATCACTTATGATTTCAGACAAGAGCTTCGTTCAAAACAAAAAAGCCTGCTGGCTTGGCACATATAAAACTCATCAGGTATCAGCCTATTAAGAGTCCCAGTGTCGTCCTCTCATATCAGTTGCACTTCAAGTCATATCCCCCGCGGTAATAGTGAGGAGAGTTGTTGGGATGTCACTCCCCTTGGAAGGTAACATAATCAGTGAGTGACGGTCTACTCACCCAATGTAGCCATCTCCCAAAGAACAACACCGAAAGACCAACTATAGAGAAAAGCACAAAGGCCATAAATATATCCACTGCATAAACACTATAAATTTTTCTTCTCTTCTTTTTACTTGATGAACTTAAGGGGAAAAGGGCGTGCCTCCACTTTTTCGTGCCTTCGCGCGTGACTGAACCCTATGACTCCAGGGGCCCGTTTCTCGAAAGTCCCGATAATCAACGGGCCCGTAAAGCTGTTGTTGTTTACATGCAAGGTAGTGGTTTCAATAGTTTTTCATCTAGCATGATAAAACTATCAGTTAATGAAACACAATGGAGTAGTTTGCTAGCCAGAACCCGCGCTTTTCTTCTTTTCGATTTGAAAATTTGATTTCGGGCCCGAAAAGTTACCGGGACTTTCGAGAAACGGGCCCCAGGCCTCAGGTGCTCGAAGCCCTTAGTAAATGGCCTAACAAGGTTAATAGAGTAGGGAAATCAATACCAGTTTACGTGACGCGTCTGTCGCATATTCGTAAACTTTTCCTGGCAAAGAAAAGCTTCTAAGTGATCTTTACATACACTCTGATTTAAGAATTCAACCGACCCCGCTCTCGCTATTGAATGTGAAAACTATATATAGTCCTGAGTCAAAATTGCGCTGACAAGTACGAAATTACCCACTATATTAACCACTGGAATTCTAGATCGGTTTGAATTAAACTCACTGATCACGATTTTTAGGGTAGCTGAGGTTTTCTGAGCAGCAATGTATCGAAATATGTTTAAAAGAGTGGGAATCTTTTATACGTACACATCACTTTTGGTAGTGTAAAGGCCTTGATAGAGTGATTCTGGGGCCATCCATTTCACAGGAAGTTTTTTGGACTTCGCTGAGCTGCTCACATCTTCATAGATTTGTCTCATCAACCCAAAGTCTGACACTTTGATTTGGTTGTCATGGCCAACAAGAACATTACGGGAAGCAAGGTCTCTGTGAACAAGACTGTTTTCAGCGAGATGATTCTAATTTTAAAAAGGAAGGAGAAAAAATGAAAATAAGTACCATAATACTTCAGCTACGGGCTATTACTGCCTGAACAGGCATGGGTGAAGGCGAGAAAATTACGGGCAAAAAATTAAAGGAAAAATACTGAACTGAACTGATCTGAACGGCTGATTCAAGATTATACGAAACATGCCAAATTTGGTTCGATCAACTAAAACTAATTTGACATTCTAATGAAAAAAATCAAATCATTCTTCATCTAGAAAATTAACCCATTTGTCCTTTATTTCTTGCTTGTGAAATAGTCTGAAACCGATCTTTGAATGATGAAAACAGAAACTGAATCGAAGCAACGTCGCTCAGAAAATAATCATATAGTAATTACCATTCCTTTAGCTATTTGCCAAGCAAATAAAAAGAGTTGTTTGGTTCGAAAGCTCTCCTCCTCGTATTTTTCGTCACTGCTGAGATCCTCGTCTTTTTTTCCGATTACAGGCGGCATGGCGGGGAAAGGCTTCGCTTGACCTTTTCCTGTTGACGCTTGGCTGCTGAGTAGTTCTTTGTCCGTTACTTTCCACGACCCATCCTTAGTAAATTTACAAAAAAAATCAGTTATAATGGCCTACCCTAAACAACTCGAAGAAACCGTTTTGATCGACTCAATCGCTAAGACGCAGCCTTCGCGCAGCCAGAACCCGGCCTTCCAAAGGCCTGGTCGAGGTTGTACAGCCGCTTTTTAAAAAGACTTGAACGCCCTTGTGGACGGCCATTCTCCGGGCGCTGGGGTTTGCGGTGAGGGTTTCTCATCCAAGAATGGGATTCAATTCAGTTTTTTTGTTTCAGGCCATGTTTGAACCTCTTCAGTGGGTGTCTAATGCTACGCGCATCGGTAGCCAGGTCAGAGAAGAAGACCATCGTCGGGAGGCGCGCGTCGTCCGTTCGAACCACATGTCCAACCCCCCGCAGCTTTGGTTTGACGATGAGTGCCTTAATGCATGGCATGTTGGCTCTGCGCAGCAATTCTGTCTTGGAGAATGTATCTTCCCTGGAGATGCCCGTAACCGCGTGTGCTTGGGGCTCCTGATAATCTTCCAAAGATGGAACGCTTCGTCAAATTTGTTCACAGCGACGAGATTTTCCTAGGCACTCTTAAGGATGTCAGACGGTTTTTTCTTGTTCATGGTTGCAAAGTACATATCTGCACGCCTCTTGCCTTGTCCTTTTGCGAGTTTTTCCACGTTCAGTTTAAAGGCCTCCACAGCAGCTTCTGACTCGAGCTTCTTATACTGGTACGGACTCGGTGAAGTGCCGAACTCACGCTGATAACAGCATTGCTGAACTGAAACAACAACGAAAGCTGTAGGTAACGCTCCAGCTAGCAAGAGTAACGCTGCCGTCTGTAATTTTTTTCCCGCGTTCGCGTAATCTGCTTCGATTTGTAACTTTTGCGCGGCTGAGGCAGTGATTAATTTAGCTGCTTTCGTTCCTCCGAGAGCGGCGCAGATATAATAGTCACGCTGCAAGAGCGCCTAGAAAATCCACATGAACCCAGACAGAGAACTTTGGAATACGATTTCCACAAGAGCTTCGCTGGAAGGCCATCTTGGAAACAAACAACAGCAGTACCGTTTTGCTTCTTGCTTGTACCGACCTTCGTAATAACAACATCCACGAACGTGGTCCCAAAATCCGTTGTCAAGAAAAATCGTCGCGATAAACAAAAACAAAGCAGGGATGATGAAGAAACAGCTGGCGTAGAAGACAAAGTTGTCTGGAGGACACGGGAAGAAATCCTCACTCTCTACGACGGCATTCAGGCCAAACACCAGCAAGGCGACAGTTGTGTTTCTTATGGAACCTGAGTGGTTTCACATTGGTTACCAGCGAACTAAGCGTGAGCGCCATCTTCTATTTAGGCGAGACTAATTTATTCAAGTTCGTCTAATGGTTCGCGTGTCTCAGATTTATTGTCTGATCTCGCATATCACGCGACCGACAATAGAAACCACGGAACGAGGAAGAGTTTCAATTTTTGACGATAAAAGTCAAGAATAGAAAAATATGGGTATAATTCTTCGTCCCTGACTTTATCGTTTTTAATCGTGTGAGCGCATTAGCTCAAACTGCAAAACAAAAAATCATTTAAAAAAATAATTTGGTTTTTCAATACCCATCGTTCGAATGATCACGCTTGACAGTTACTAAGGACTCGAAGTGTGTATTAACTTTTGAGATCATGAACTCTCTAATGGCAACGATCCTAGGTTACCGACAGTGGGATTTTTAACAAAACTGTCAAAGAGTTCTGTGATTCAAAGATTTCGATTACTATTTTCTTACAAGTTACCTACAAATAGTAAGCTGCAACTTAGTAAAACGCAATGTGCGGGAAGTTGCATTTGTCAACTCTAAAAGTCTTTTATTTTTAATTGTCGAGAAAGGGCCGACGATATTAGCGTTACTTATCAAATATTGTCACACAGACTAGGAAAGAAGAGTTGTGGTTTGTCGACAACAAAATTGACGCTTGTATTATCGATGTGTACACTCTTCTTTTAGAATGTTATTTTCCGACCCAACGGACTGAACATTCTTCATATAATAAGCCCCATGGTTTCTGTTTGAGCTTCTTCGCCAGAAAAAAATACTTTTAATTCTTTTACTTACAATTTACGTCTCTTTAATCTTTAAATAACATTTTTTATAATATATTGCATGTCTGTATGTATATTATGTTTTTTTCTTCTAGCAAATAAATAAGTAAAAATTCTTACTTTTCTGCCGATTTGAGGCTGACAAAATTCTTGTCCTATCCTTAAATAATAGCTTTTTTCGATTTAGAAGGTATTGGGGTATCAATCATAGTTAGTACAGGTTTTTTTCATTTTGTTTGCTAGTTTTGCCGTTTACAGAAAGAAATAAGTCATTAACCGGGGTACCCAACGATGGTTTCCTCCTAAATACATTGACAACACTTTTTAGGCTATCCAGAGTACTTTTTAGATATCTAGAAATGTATTCTAAACGGCGCGTAAAATTTGTATCTGTTTGGTCATCCTTGAGAAACTTGAGTCTTTTCGAAATTACAAAAGCTTGAAATTTGACGTATTACGAAAGAGAGAAATTTTCTGATTCCTCTCGCTACCAAATTTTTGAAACCGAAAAGTTTAGGTTCCTTTTTTCTTCGAAAAACAGTCTAACTTGGAAAGTAAAATGTGAAAAATAAAATTTCAGAAAATCGTGGGGAATTTATAAGATAAGCGTCGAAAATTGTACGTGAATGGAACGGTCATCTATAAATTTTTAGCCGTCCTCAAGGAATAGAAAATTATAGACAAATTTGTATAGGTAATAGCATGGTTTGTAGTGATATTTGGCATAAATACCACGAGTGATATTTCGAAATTGTTATACGGAATTTCACGAGCCGTTAGGCGAGTGAAATTTGCGACAATTTTGAAATATCATGAGTGGTATTTATGCCAAATATCACGTGCTAATCATGCTATTATTTGTTTATACTACTACCCACACAAGGTTTGTAATTTTCACATGTAGGTATTTCAAATTAAGCTGAAATACCACTGCTCTAAGCCAATCAAATTGCAGAAATTTCTCATATAGTAGTATAATAGAGGAAATGTAAGGGCTTTCTTTCCCCAGAGACAAAGAAAACCGTCTGTAATAATGATGGTGTCCGTATTAAGCAAGTGTCCGCAAAGCGGAATTGGACTGTACATGGGAGCGTAAATCCACGGATTGACACAGGTTTTAGTGCAGAATCAGAGGGATGTAGCATAAGCTTTTTTCTTTGAAAATATTTCGATAAAAAAAACTGCAGAACCATGAACGTGTTATAATTTCATAACTAAACTTATATCAGTTACATGTAACAATACTATTGCTAATTACGTCATATTGTGATTCAAGAATAACTAGTATTCATTTTTGCTAAAAATATATAAATTTCATAATTTTTATCATTTACTGAGACAATTGTCGATGTGTTTGTTGATATCAGAATTTTTCAATCCGCTCGCAAATTTCTCCCCACAAACAGGGCAGAGAATTTCCTTCTCCATTTGGTCCTTAGAATCTTTGTCAGTCCTTTTCCCAAACGAAGACAAAATGCTCGATTGCTTCTGTCGCTTAATCGCCCTTGACGGCGCTTCAGAACTAGTTCGTTTCAAAGAGTTCTTTCCTTGAAGGTTCTCTTTCGATAGGGGTTCCGAAAGGTGGCGCACAAGACCATTACACTTAGCAGCACCTTTGAAAGGTCCTTTATTTTCCGGGAGCTCTTCCTTTTCTCTTCCCTTCGATTTAAAGTATATTGATTTGAGTTCCTTCTTACTTACTTTGGTCGTTGCTTGTTTGTCATCCGTGCTGTTTTTGGCGTTGCTCTCGATTTCTTGATTTTCGATCTCATTGCAGTCATTTTCCCCGCTCTTTTCCTTAACATCCTGATGTTCTGATGCACTTTTATTACTCTCAGGTGATCGTTCAACAGTCTTCGGTTTAAAGAAATTCTTTATAGTTACAGGAGGAGTAGTAGCCTTAGTTAACGTCTTTTGGTTGATGGGCGTTTCCGCTTCCTCAAACGCTCGGCTGGCTTTTGATGGCTGTCTAAGAGAAGGTTCTGTTGAACTCAAAACACCATTTTGTTTGTCCTAGAAAATAAAGGAAAAAAACAACAACAAAAAAAGGATAATCGTTTAAGTCAAAACAATATCTAACAAGGTTCAAAGTTGAAGCCTAGAAGCAGTAGCAAAGCACGATAAAAATTTTAACCATACTCTCGCTAACGTCCCCAGAAACGGGGGCAATGAGAGAAGGCTGAACTCGCAGGTTATTAATAATTTGAAATAAATATCAGATAAGTAACAAGATCATGCTGCGATGTTAAAATAAAACTTATTCTCTGTTGTGTACTATGAAAACCCAGTATACACAGACAAATAAAATCTCCGGACTTTTTCTTCACGTATGTTTTAACAAAATTAGAACAGAGAATTTGGTAAAAGATCAACTTTTGGTTACATTTTATTAATTCTTATAACCTTCTCTCTTGGTTACGTATTGATATTATGGATCATTACACGCTTCTGGGAAACTGCCCACCTACCCCTCCCCTAAGCCAACATTTTGCCCTAAGTGAGAAGTACAAAGTCATGTATTTTTCGATGTTATTTTTGATGTTTACATTCACGTGGATAACAGAGAAAGAGCTACAGCCGAATTTTGTAGGAAGAAAAACATAAAAATTCAAAGCGGCGGTGGGACAATGAGAAATGCTAGCGGCCAGCAAGGAACGCCCAGCAAGGTGAAAATGAGGGGCAGTGAAAAATAAAAGCGAACATGAAAACAGGAGACAAAATATTGGGTAAGCAGATACGAAAATTCCCCATAAAAATAATGTGTAGCTAGGAAGTTTGACGATTTAGTCCAACAATACAGCGTTGTAGTTGCGCAAAACAACGGCAAAGAAGGACAAAAAGCGTGCTGCACGTGCAAATGTTTTTTTTTTGGCTAATTAAAAAAAAAGTGTGCTGCACGTGCAATTTGTTTTTTTGCTAGTTAGATCTATTAAACTTGATGCCATTTTCATTGCCGTCCCCGTTTAGTATTACACGTTTTAACTTTTCTTGTTTATAAGTATTATTAACCAGAGCTTCGCTTTCAGCCCTGGCTAAATCTATTTAGTAAAATCCAACTAGTGGTCTATTATCAATGCTGCGTTCTGATTGGTTGAGCTACTACTAGGCTATATGTTATAGCCCACTAGTAGCGAGAAAGCGCGGGCTTTTTGGCGGCAGAAAAAGGATTAAAGTCTAGCTTTAACCAGCTAAACCTGTTTTGTCTCGATATTTTTGACCAGCTAGTTGGATTTTACTAAAAAAATTATTCCTCTCGCCCTCATGGCCTCTAAGTCGATAGCCCATTTGGCCTTCGGCCTCATGGGCTATTGACTCAGAGGCCATGAAGGCGAGAGGAATAATCGTTAAATATTATTGTCAGGAGAAAATTAATGTTGGTCACTCTTGGGTAAGAGGAGTGTGGTTATCAATCGTTCAACGCTGCTAAAATTAAGGACCGGTCGGGAACTGTTCTTTAACACGAGTGCTTGGCCAAAAATGTGTGATGAGAATTTTTTACACTTTTCTTTATACAAATCAATATTTACTTACGATAACGGCGTCGAGCAACTTTTGCTCCTTCAGAAACAATGTAGCTTCCGGTATGAGTTGCTCTGGGTAACGCAGACCTACCAGCCGCTGACCGTTATCTAGCTCAACGCGGACTACTCTCAGAGATCGGCTTTCCTTGCTGCAACAAAAAGGAAAAAGAAAAACTGCTCGGCGACAAGAACCAAACACAACGACACGACCAAAACTCACGCCTCGGGAATCGAAGTCGCCAGACGGACAAAATATCAACCGCTAAAACATACTGTGAATACATTGTGCGACCATTCACATATAACCTTTTTAGCAGTGCTTCGGCTTTTATAGCGATTCATGCTTTTGATAATCAGTTCTTTTGGAAGCGAAGGGGTTAAGAGTTACTTACCTGAGACCAATTTTATCAGCATTTTTAGCCATGGCCATCTCCAACGCAGACAACAGAGGAATAATTCCACCACACAATAAATGGATCTGAGTAATGCGACAGCCGGCTGACAAACAAACAAAAACGGGATCTCGTCGAATTATTTACAGTTTCTTGGTCCTTCCCAACCCACCTTAACTCTCGTTTTTCCCTAACGGGTGGCTTTAAGAAAGAAACATGGGTTAGGGGTTCGGAGGTTGGGAGTTTTTCCAGAAACGGTGATCGATCCAATGATTAGCCATTTTATGGTTGCCGTTTGACTTCATGTAAATATATGTGAAATATCACTCTTGACCACAGAGTGGCCAGTCCAATTGCACTATGGGACTGTTTTGCGAGAGAAATTTTAACCCAGTTTCTTGCGCAACCTCGTAACAGCCAATGAGTGAAGCCATAGCGTCCCAAAAGGGATCAAAGTGCTCTTGACATACCAACAACCTGAACCTGACGCGCAACCTCAAAATGGCCAATACCAAGTAACCATACAAGGTATTGATATTGGGATGCAATTTATGCTGTCTTTTCTTTCTAATGAACAGGTCAGGATAGGACTGAAATGGAATGCGATGGGATAGGATAGGATGGGATGGGATAAAGAAAGATAGCATGACCATATCTTAATCATGGACTGCATTAGCCATCAACGTTACGTATTTTTTTAAAGCTAGCCACCAACAAGTTGACAACTTTTCATTGTATCGTGCTCACTGTAAACTTAAAAAATTCGTTTTATTGCAACTAAATGTCACCATTGTATCGCGCTTTAGGTGTCCCCTATTAGATGAGGGATTCCTCTCTACCAGATATTGTATTGACACGTTCGTAAAGTTTATTCGTTCATTCATTAACAAATTGTCGCAGTTATTCTCTTAAAGAAGGATTAAATCATTTTGTCGAGTCACTTCCTCGTGGTCTCTTAAGGAGACTTCTAAGGAATACACCACTGTAATAAAGTTTTCACTTACTTTTACAAGAAGGTCCAGTCTTGCAGCCTAATCCGTGAATAAAGTGATCTCTGGTCCTTTCGTACTGTGCTTTCCATCCAGCTTCTAATGAATCAAAAGTATACCGCAGTATTTAGTTCCTGACCAATCAAAGTAGTTGACATTTTACGAGTTTTACTTTTCGTGTAACCTGTTAAACGATTAGCAAAACATGAAGTTACGACAAAAGAAATGTTTTTATTTAATGGCTTTTATTTTAAAAGCTCTGCAACCACAACGACGACGGCAGCGAGTACGTCAAAAAATTCATTTTATGAACAAAACAATACGGCTCTGCACGTACACCACACTTTTTAGTACATTTCTTTAACGTCCACTGCACGACTACGACGTGAAACCCCGTAAAGCGACGTTTTATGGAGGACGAGACGACGACGAATTTTTATTTATCTTTTTGAAGATAACTACACTTTTTGAGAATTTAGCTCCAGGAATATTCGCCTACCTTTTACAAATTAGGACGGGCTGGCACCCGTGCAGTGTACTAGATTTCAAACAAATCACAGTAAAACACGCGGACAGCACTTCTGATTTCACACGGCTTCCCGGTGGTAGATACAAAAGATAGCCTGACTAGGCCCGCCTCCCTTACCTGCATCTTCCAGTGAAATCCTATTGTACTTGTGCAGAAGATCGGTTTTTTCTTCTTCAAAAGGAGACCGTCCTGTGTTTGGTCTACACAAAAACAAAACGAAGTAAAAGCGGAAATTATCTTTGGGTAGAAATTCCACACCGTAATATGTCGCTTATAAGCCCTGGGTTTCTACATTTTCTTAAGGGGTTTTAAGAGAGCTAATAAACGAAGGGGCTAATAACCGAAATAGAAAAGGCGCTTCGAAACATTCTATAGCAGTGCTGAACAAGAAACCTTTAGCATTTACTGGTTTTTAAGCAAGCTTCAAAATGTCATAATAAATCGAATTCATTTTAATTCGTTTGGACGCGCCGGGAGCTTAGATCCTGGGAGGCTTA
This sequence comes from Porites lobata, assembly GCA_942486035.1. Taxonomy (NCBI): domain Eukaryota; kingdom Metazoa; phylum Cnidaria; class Anthozoa; order Scleractinia; family Poritidae; genus Porites; species Porites lobata. The sequence goes on along the minus strand of CALNXK010000002.1, from coordinate 8,069,169 downwards.
ATCGCATGTACTTTATCGTTTACAGGAAGAAATCACAACTTCAAGTCTCTGAATCTGGTTAATGAAGCATACCGGATTAGTCCAGATGAAACGTTAGAGGGGAAGGTGCTTATTTAAGAGAGAGGGCAGGGTTGTATAGAGGATTTACGGTATTTAAACCCACCAACCAACCTAAAATTTGAACTTTTAGGGCGTTCACATCGGTGAAAAGCAGTTTTTCGCCCTTACATTTACCTTGTAATGTTAAAAAGATGGGTGGAAGACTCCTTTTGTATCGCTAGAAGGTAAAGCCGTCTCCCTTTCTGTTCCCTTTTGGAACAATAAAACCCGACAAACTTGTTTTTTCCATTGTCTTGTAACTGCTTCACTGCCGAATCCCAGCCTATTCCGCGATCAAAGTTTACAGTCATGTGTCTGAAAAAAGAAATGAAAACAACTGAGAAGGGATTTCAGGTTATTCCTTCGTATGCATTGCGCATTACTTCACGCTTGATAAGCCCGCGCCAACAGATCATAACAGGACGCACGCACTTAAAACAAGGCGGCTTTTGCCTTGACACGATGTGAAAATGCCTAATTTCACGTTTATGGAGGACGTAAACAAGCGAGGAAGAATTTTTTTCCTTCTCTATCTAAACTTGAGTGCGGTCCCCAAGAAATTCACCCGCAGCCGCTACAGTTTGACATTGTCATTGAACTGGAATAAGCACGCCAAAAAAAAACCACTCAAATTAAGAAATGGTAAACGTGCAGCGTGCAACCATGGAGTTATGGATGCACGCGGGAGGTTCCTAAGCACGAAAGAAGCGTAAGAGTCGCACGAGGCGATAGCCGAGTGCGACTCTAGCTTCTTGAGTGCTTAGCAAACCTCCCAAGTGCATCCATAACTCCATGGTTGCACAGCTGCAACGTTTACCATTTCTTTCATAACATAATCAAAAGAGAAAAACATTATTTTCCAATTGCATCGGTACGAGTTCAAGGATGCTGCCACCTGCCCGCGCGTAAACAAATCATGTTCTATGTTTTTCAAAAACTTGCCTTTGAGTTTTTCTTTCGCTGAATCAACCGTTCTCTGTCTTCAGGTAAATTGCAAAACGTTTTTCGTTGTTATTCTGAATGCATCTGTCTACTTGCTCTTAATATTAGGGTGAAAACTTTGAGGGAAAACTATAGCTGCAACTATAAACACCAACTAAAAAGACTCTAAAAAAGAAGCTAAAACTAAATAAATGAAATAATTATCAAGCTTATTTTATGTGACAATTTTTGAAATATACGTAAAGTAGAAATGAGAAAATTTGAGGGTAATTCCTTTAGAATAACAGGTAACACTAATTTTAAAAAGAAATTAACTAGCTTTGTATCGAAATCTGCCTGGGGAAATCCAGCTACGAAAGTCAAAGTTAAAACTGAAATTCGCTGACACACAGCCGGCGCTGAAGCTGTTGTTTTTCGACCGATCTCTGAACGACTGTTATGAATGAACACTGAGGAACAAAATAATACACACACAAGTCATTTTTTGAAAAATTTATTTGAAAACCCAAATGTTTCTGTACTCAAATGAAATTCGCTTATTCCAGCGTAATGTGCTCGTTTAAACTCAACTAATATTTTTAATCGATGCGATGAAAACTTCACAACAAAGCTGTCTCGAATTTGAGCGTGTTTCCTGAAATATTTGCTTAGATTTAGCATCAGCTTGACCAAAAAGTCAATAAAACAATGCTAATTGATGAATTTACATTTCAAACAGACTTTCTCTTCTATAAAAAACATACAAAATGTACCTTCAATCTTCGCTGGCTCCATTTTCCTTTGAACAGCCGATTCTAGCCGCGAGGAAAACAGTGACTAAATCATCCAGAGCAAATTTGTCGCTTGATCTTTTGTCTTTTTTCCTTCAAAACGACAGCTTAGTGTTTTCTTCAACTTCCACCTTTCATCTGTGCATTTTATCGGTGTATTTTACGGTCAGAAGAGGAGATTTGTTGAATTTGCCTAAATTTTACCGCACTAGCTCAGTTTCTTGGCGTGCACCCACGGGCAAATGGTAGTGGCTAACTGACCAATCAGAGCGCGGGATTTACTTTTGTTATGTTATAATTCATTTTAAAAGTGACGTTTTCGCTGCCATCGCCGTCGTTGATGCGGAAGCTCCCTTGGTATCTCAAGGAATCACTGCGCACTTACAAGTTGCTCCCGCTCCAAAACGAGTATGGGGATTGGGGACCCCGCGATTTTATTTCAAATAACATCCAATCGGCAAAGTTTGACAAAAATCTCACTGCAGGTTCTACTACAGAAGAATGACCTTAAGAATTGACTTAATGGTAACTTCGGGCTGAATTTGCAATTGCTTAAATTGCGTTCACGACTGGGAAGGGTCATATCTTCATTAAGACTACTTACTTTGTTTCCATGAGGCCTCTTTGAAAGTCGCTAAAAACAGGCCGGGCAGCGCCGACCATCGTGATTGAAGATCCAGATACGTCAGTCACGCCTTCACTATACCTAAGAATTATCACGCAATATTATTCATTTGTGTCCAGGGTATGAATGCGAGACCAATGTTTTTTCGAGGATGCATGCGACACAAATATTATCGTGCAAGAACCAAGCGTTATTGACCCTAAGCTTAATATGAGAGATCGACGCTTCGGGGTGAAGAACTTAGTTTCTTAGAAATTAACTGGTCAGTAACAAAAACAATACTTACCTTCCTTCGCGCTTTGCAGTTTCAATTGCAGCATTTAGGCACTCACAAAAGTACGAGAAAAACTGCAAATAAAACAGGGGACAATGAAACATTTCTTATGAGCAAAAATCGCAAAGTGCTTTGCACAAAGGGTGTGGTCACGTGAGAGGTAGCGCAGCAGAAAAGTGGGTGTAAACTGGGTTAGTGAGCTTGGGAAGGCACAAGCGTCTGTTCTATACTAGCGAGCTACCGGCGTAGAGGAGAAAGTTATATATTTGAGATACCGAAGCCGAGTTTGTGGTGTCAGCCATCTCCTCTTCCCTATACCCTGAAGGAGCGGTAAAATCTGGATATCAGACTCATTCAAAATTCGAATTCCATGAGCGCTAAAAACGCGACTGATTGAGTAACACCACGAAAATAGAAAACAGAAACAAAAAAGGAAACTCGATAACAGAAAGTCTTAGGGCACTTACAATTTGTCAGAACTGGCTGGCCAGACCAGTACAACCGCCAGGAGAATTCCACTTTTAATTAGGACTATCCGGACAGATCTGTTTATCTCTAAAATGTATGCGCGGCAGTGATGGGTTTTTGGTAAACATTTCATTTTCATTATGACCAGTTTGGCCAGCTAGTTCTGACAAAGATACAAGAAGACTGAGAAATCGAACGATACAAGAAGAGTGGGAAATCGATCGATACAAGAAGACTGAGAAATCGATCGATACAAGAAGACTGAGAAATCGATCGATACAAGAAGACTGAGAAATCGATCGATAAAAGAAGAGTGGGAAATCGATCGATACAAGAAGACTGAGAAATCGATCGATACAAGAAGACTGAGAAATCGATCAATAAAAGAAGACTGAGAAATCGATCGATAAAAGAAGACTGAGAAATCGATCGATACAAGAAGACTGAGAAATCGATCGATAAAAGAAGACTGAGAAATCGATCGATAAAAGAAGAGTGGGAAATCGAACGATAAAAGAAGACTGAGAAATCGATCGATAAAAGAAGAGTGGGAAATCGAACGATAAAAGAAGACTGATATAGAAATCGATCGATAAAGGAAGAGTGGGAAATCGACTGATAAAAGAAGACTGAGAAATCGACAGATAAAATTCACGACAGCGGTTCAAATAGCAGAAAAAGTTAGGAAACAAGGGTAGTCCCAGAACTTCCCCTCAAACGTACGTTTCATTGCCACCAAACAGGAAGGATCTTTGTACTTACCAAATTTTGTCTTTCCACACTAAGACCCAAAATACGGTTGAAAAATTTTCCCACATCGCTGGCGTCTTTGTCTTTCACCACGAAACTGGCGTCTGTTACTCCCATGGACAGAAGACATTGCTGTGAAACCAAAGAAAACAGGGCTTTGTTAAACTTGAGAGTAATTCAGTCATTTGGACACCTCGGTAAATGTAATGGACCACCTTTGAGAAAGACTTTCTTCATAAGTAACCACTAATGTGAAACTGGACTACCAATAGCCTAAGTCGCATATGTAATCTAACCCCCCTCGTGGGGTGGTACTTTTTCAGGATTTTTTGGGCGGGGATGTGCCGCTGGGACCCTGTAACCCTTAGCCTATATACTAAAGCTAGTGCAGCTGAAGTTTTCTACCCTATGCTGGACTAAAATCTTCAAATCCTCCTATGCTAGAGTCGCTTTTATGCTGAGTTGCGTAAATTTAAACTTGCCGATTTGATTTTTTCATATTTTGAGAGGCAATTCCAGGTAATGTCTGCGAAACAGCGCCGAGATCCTTGTTCTGGGCCCACAACGGAATAAGCGTTTTGCCAGAAGTGCGTTTCCAGTTTCTTTTCAACCTGATTGGCAAATGGACAATGGCATTTTTAAAAGGCCAATCATGGCGCATACTCAAATCCTGGTACACAAGTGGGGCCCAGAACAAGGATTTCGGCGCTTTTTCGTAGACAGACTTAACCAGAGTTTAGTTTCGTCTATGGCGCGGGCTAGACTACCGAACGAAATGGGCGCTTTGTAGTGCTTTAGTCACGTGGTACAAATACGCCATGCTGAGGAGCAAGAAACGCGATGGGACAAGACAAACAAGGAGCTTACATTTTTCCAAATGCTTATTATTATTATAAACAGGCTACTAATGTATCTCCTGTTTCCACAAAGGTTTCCTAAAGCTGCAGAAATTTTTGGTGGTTACAAAATAGCTGTTGGGGTATTGAGTTGCCACTATTCAAGGTCTCTCTAATTTTTCGTATCAAGTCATTTTTTACTGATCGCATTATATGTTATTACAAAATGACGTTTTTCCTTTATCAATTCCCACGTGTTACCCAAAATTTTTATGAAGCAATATCGCTGCCTAACTGCCATATAAAATTGTCTCTGACATCATAAATTTTGTTTCCAAATCCACTTTTAAGGAGAGAAATTAAACAAGAATTTTAACCACGTTCGCGACCAACGAAGTAAAACTCACCCTTGCGATGGAGTTAAACTCTGTGAATTCATGCTTGTCGGGAATTTGTGCTGCTACCAGAACCTTAGACAAAGCAACTCCGGGACAAATGGATTGCTGAAAAAAAAAAGGCAAAATAAGTCCCAAGTTCAAATAAAAAACGCTCGGTCGTAGATGACACAAGCAACAAGCACACATGGTTCTAATTCGTGACCACTTCTGACATACCGATACCGTAAAATCTCACGTTAAAACCCTGGGCTTAAACAACGTCTTGAGGGGTTTTGGGTAGGCTTATAAATAGGGGCGGGGGGGATTATATCCGGGGGACTTGTATCCGGAATATGTAATATCTTCGTTAGCAAAGAGATGGACTTAGATCCGGGAGAGGGTTTAAAACCGGGGGGTGCTTTAACGTGGGATTTTTAGCAATTATTCCTCGAGCCCGAATGGGCTCTGAGTCAATAGCCCATGAGGCCGAAGGCCGAATGGGCTATTGACTAAGAGGCCACGAGGGCGAGAGGAATAATTGTTTTAGTAAAATCCAACTAGTTGGTCAAAAATCGAGAATAAAAAACAATTTAGCTAGTTACTACGCTATTATATTTTATCCCGAAACAGGCTATCTGACATACCAAAGTAATGGCTTGGTACATGTTCCTGAGTGCAGATCGGCCGTAAGGCGTGTCAAAATTAAACTGTGTTAAGTCGGCTCCAGTCGCTGCTCGTCTGTCACCTTTGGTAAGTGCACCTGCAGGCGAACAAAACAAAAACTTAAAGGGGCTCTGTCATGGCTGTTTAGTTGAATGGATTGATGCTTTTGGCTGGGAAAACAAAAGAAAACCTATGACTTTCTGGCTACCAGTCCAGATGCTCTACCACTGAGCTACAAATGATTACGGCCAGTAAACTAGGTTCGCGTGACAAACATCCAGCATACTGCTAGGATAAGAACGTTCTAGATACAGTCGAAGCTCTCGTAAGCGACCACCCCGTCCATTTGGGTAATCCCAAAAGCGTTCACGGCCGCTTACTGGAGTGGTCGCTTACAAGAGCTTTTTCACTAAATTGTTTAAGTCACTGTCCAAACGGGGTTTCACAAAGGTGGTCGTAACTAGACCACGAGAGTGGTCGCATGGAGAGCTTCGACTGTATTCTGCTAGGACTAGTTCTAGACAATCTAGCAGTATTACATACAGGATGTTTGCACATGAACTTAGCTCCAAAACTTCTCCTGTGGCTCAGTGGTAGAGCATCTGGACTAGTAACCAGAAGGTTATAAGTTTGACCGCCTACTGGGAGTAATCGGATGTTTTTCTTCCAAGCCGCCTGTGTCACTGACTGAAAAATCATATTTCTCATGTATTCACCAGGCTCAAAATTCACCATCCAGAGTGCAAAGAAAGTAGTGTCCGATAGCTCGGGGCAAGTGGATTTTGTTATCAGGCTGGTGAATTCTCTTTTTAACTTGCCCGATAAGCAAGTGATGTTTTTTGAGCAATTCGGATAAAGGAAGAAC
>CALNXK010000002.1:8032500-8057500 GCA_942486035.1 Porites lobata | reverse complement strand
AATGAAAACGTCTCCTAAAAAGTGAATTCATTCCGTTTCAAAATTCCTCGTTGTTATTCCATGTCGTTGAATTTGTCAAATGTTGGTGGAATTGAATTCGAAGGGACATATATCTAAGTTTAAAAAAGTATTTTTAAAATGGTTCTGTTGTGCTGTCGCTCGGTCAATAAATCAAGGCCTTGGTCTGGGACTTCCCTGTAACGACCTCACTTTCGGTTAATAAGTAGTAAGTAAATAACCGTCGGTCATTAAACAATACCTGAGTAAAATTACCAAAAATGGCCCATGACCTACGAAATCTAGTGACCTGTGGTCGATCATGCCTTCTGGACAAAATTGATAGTCTTGCTGTATCCTATCACTTTCCAGATGAACAAAATCCGCCTTGACAGGTGAATTGCTGGACCAACGAAATAACATTATTGCAGGGAAAATACGATGGCCATCATACACCCAGCGGCCAAATCCAGCAATTTGCAGGTCTTCTTTATGGACGAATCGTGCGTTCTCGCAAGAATCCAACCATTTTTTTTGCTTTGTCAGACTTAAATACTGAGTTGACCGTACATACATCCTTAAGGATCTTAAAATACTTGCAGCGATAGCTTTGCATCAAGTGCATCCACTAATAGAACCTATGTGAAACTCTCTATACAATGTGAGGGGCGAACAATTATTTGGTACGTACTTTCTACTAACTTTGCAAGAAGTTCTCAGTGTCTCAAACATTACTTTTTAAACAATGGCTGACCTTGAAATAAAGAAATTTTTATGTTATCACAAACTGTACCCGTTTGGAGTGGATACGAAAAAAAATTGGAGAGAAAGAGAAAACACACCTCTCCAGTGGACTGGAGACCAATGACCACACAATATCCTGCCTGCAATGCTTGCTGGGCTTCTTCCACTATGGTAGGAACTTTCATAATCATGCTGTAAAAATATTCATATACATCATATCTATTATCAGACCCAATATAAGCAAGGTTACAAAGTAAAAATGCCTGCTGGCGCTGAAAGTGGAACATGATACTGGCAAAATTGCCCCATGTGATTATTATACGTTTCTGGGAAACTGCCTACCTACCCCTCCCCTGAGCCAACATCAACACTTGCTTTTCACTTAAGGCAAAATGTTGGCTTAGGGGAGGGGTAGGTGGGCACTTTCCCAGAAATGTATAATGATCCGCCCAAGATCAGGTAATTTGGATTCAGAAATCCAGGAAATATTTTCGTGTGATAACCGGAATCCTGGACTTTGGAATCCGTAATCCCACCAACGATTGGAAATCCCAAATCCAAGTTCCAATGATAACGATTCCGGAACCCACAGCGTGCAATCCAGAATCAAAGACTGTCTTGGATTACCTTACATTGCCACTGTCACGAAGCCCTTCAAAAAATATAATTTCATTCGCTCTAACAGGTACGTAGCTCTATTATTTCAGGGTTAGGGTTTGTTTCCGTCGCTTCTTCATTAATTTCTCACTCAATCCTGTAAGCTATTCCAAGAGCTCCCAAGCGGCCCACGAATGTAGCCATTACCGAGTTGCTAAGCCTCTGTTTTAAAGCGAGGCTAAGTGCGAAGCCATTGATATGAAAATGATTTTTTTTATTCTCATACAAATGAAATTCGTTTTCTTTTTGTTAGGTTTCTTAACCTCGCTCGGACACAGAGTTTTGAGGTTGGGCAGGAGTCTGGGTCGGTGTTGTGTCGAACTGCACTATGGGACTGTTTTGGGGACGCAGTTTGACCCAGTTTCCCTCGCAACCTCGTAATATCCAATAAATAGGCGATAGCGTCTGCAAACAGTACCACAGTGTAATTGGAGATGATACCGACTCAGTCTTACGTACAACTTTAATAGGCCGATGAACTAGCATCGAGGACAACATTACTGGAAGTAAGAGGGCAATAATGTTAAGGAGAAACTGAAGGTCGACTATTTAAACGAGGTCTAACAATCAGAGCGCCTCCTTATTCGTTTGTAGGGTATTTATTTTAAGTAGATAAATGGTATTCTAATTCGGGCTGTCGCCTTCTTGTTGATATGAACAGCAAACGATGCTAAGGCATGGGCGTTAGAAAGGTGTTTTGTTAAATAACGCCTAAACTCTGTTGTAATATCTGCCCCTAAAAGACCAGAGACGGGATTAAATACTCACCAGAGCTGTTTAAAGAACCGCTGATGACAGGACCAAAAGACTGACCACACCCTTGGTGTAGAAGAGGTGGTGCGACCAATGGCAAATTCTAATGACTTCTTTAACTCGCTCCTTTAAAGAGAAAAGGAAAAAAAGGTGAAACATATTCACCCTATGATTGTGAAACATACACACAACCGTTACTTCTCAGAATACCGACTGTGATTGTTGTTTTGCTTTTGCTTTGACTCAAACAAACGCACAAGTTTTGAGTACAATTTCTACGAAATCACATAAGTTAATCCCGGAGCCCTGGTACAACAAACCACTGAATGATTCCACCTTAAGTTGTGGTCTACTTAAAGCAGTTAATACGAAGATTTAACCTTTTTACATTGCCATACGTACCAAACGTGAACTGCAGTGTCGTAAACCTTTCTCTGTTCCGCAGTCAGTGTCGCCTCAACATTAACAAACTGCAGAAATGCGACAAAAAAGCATTATCAAAGTTTGTTAACAAAAAAGGAACAGACGTGAAGAAATAAGCATTGCAAAAAAAAGCCTTATATTTCAGTATGTTAGAAAAACTTCTGGTTACAACAGAAAATTAGGATGCCATTTCTAAAATTATGCATTACCTCAGCCTGTCTGAAACTAAGACCTCTAGAAACGTACATCCCTGATGCCTTCATTTCCATAGCTAACATTTCAGAAGCACCTAGGAAAGATTTTAAATGACCTTGAGATACATCGTTTCGGCCGATGGAGAAGTGTAAGCTACTGTTCCAGGAGTTCAGATTGTGAGGACGACGCAAGGAGATATGTGCAGAAAAAACAGCGAGGAGTGGGGTAGGGAGTGAGGGCGAAATTCCTTCCTCTCAGGAGAGACTCTCTCTCCCTCTTTGTCCTTATTTTTTTCCCATTCTCTAACTTCGCACCACACTCCACTATTTCAAAGCCTGAGACAGGCTATATAAAAGGCGACCATGATTTCCGAGACGTGGTAATAGCATCACCATGGCGCATCACCGTTCTAGCCACTAGCCTAGCTAGCCGTCTCTCCACGGTTATAGTACAGGTGGTCTACCCATAAATTAGGCTAAGGTTTCGAGTAATTTGCCAGAGCCGGTACAAGGACGCGCTGCACCTTAAGATCTTTAACACTCTTATCACAGCTAAGCATTGTACGGCAGGCAGGAGTTCTTCGAAAAATGACCAGAAACGAACATGCATTACTTCCCCTTGGCTTAGATCGAATCATTTGATAGCTTTCTTTTAAGAGTTCCAAGTATGGAAAAAGGTGACTGAGAATACTTAGTTACAATTTCAGCACAACTTTGACAAGAATATGGAAGTCATCTTGATATAACCCCTTTATCCCACTGAGTACCAAACGTGATTAACATCAATTTTCTCCTAAAAATATCCATACATCATTACAGGAAAAAGTTTACAGAATTCATAAAATAATCCTTTAAATCTCTCAACTAATTCTTTAAGGAAAGGTAGGGGATCAGTGGAGAGAATTTGTATGTGGATCATTGGGGCTGAAAATAGACTGCAAGCAGTCTCTCTTTTCCTTCAGATTTAGTGAGGGGAGTGTACGCGCGAGAGAGCGTTGCGCGTGGTCATTTGCGTGTCTCGCGCGTTTTGCTCGACGGACTTGGAAAAAAGAGAGAATGCTCGTAGTCTAGGCTGAAAACTATGCCACTTACCAAGACCTCTCTTAGTTATGCTGGCTAGAAAAGAATCAAACGATTTAAATGCTGTTCCATCTCCCCATAAACCAAGTCTCTCCATAAATGCCTGGAAATAATCAAATCACTGTATCAGTGTACTGTACTGATTGACCGTTGGACTGAAGGGGACCATTGTCAGAAACCTAAGGCTTCTACACATGGTTGCTGTAATAATCTCTCAGCAATTATTGTAGGGTTTAAAAACTTCACGCAACAAGAGTCTTTGTGCTCTTCTACTGAGTACCTAGAAATCATGTACCTTGAACCAGAGTTTAATACCATCAACTGACGTGATACAACTGACTTTGACCCTGACACCCTGTCCACACCTATCCGGATATTTTCGAAAATGGGAATTTTTTTCTCGATTTTGAAAAAAAAAAATAGGCGTCTACATGAATCGTGTTTGAATCGTTTTTGCCTGTCCACATGAAAACCCTAAAACGATGGAAAGACGATAGCAGCTCTTACAGAGCATGTGTAACGCTAGTAGTATATGGTGCATGACAATCGTGTTCACAAATCTCCGTTTTCGACAGCCCACTTTAAACGAGAAGCCGGCGTTTTAAAAAATCTCCACTCTGGGTGTGTTTTTGAAAAGGCCGTTTATGTGGATGGATGGAGGCAAGAATGGAGAAAAAAGTCTCCGTTTTCAAAACTATCCGGATACATGTGGATAGGACCTGAAGACCTGTCAAAACGTCAATCACTGTCAACAACAGTCCTGTTAAGTACACTCATCCCGGCGATCATAATTAACGTCGGCTGCATCTAAGCGTGTACACCTGAGGAAAAAACATGTTCCGGTTGGCTACAAACTTACCTTTGGCTTAAAGGCTTTGGCAAATGTTTGGCGGCAAAACACGTCATGTCTGGCACTCTATTAGAACATGTTTTTTTTTTGTCTCGTGTCAACGCTTAGATACAACCGACGGTATTTCGCCTTAAAAAATCTTTGTTCCCAGGTACAAAATCAAGTCACAAGATCAAGTTTCACTTTAAAGTTTTAACTTTGTACAGTGGTATCTTATAAGATGCTGACTACGTACAGCATACTTTTTAAAGGTACTTGCCAACCTTTACTTAGTGCATTGTTTGCGAAAAACTAGCAAAGCAAAGTTGGATACCTTTTAATAGTAACAAGCTGTTTCCTGACACTCAGTCAAAATCACGTTATTGTCAATTATATAAAATAATACATCACTCTACACCCACCATATTTTTTACATCTGTCATACCAGTTGCACTACAGTACACAACACGAGCTTTGGGTAGCATTCTATAAAATGAGAAAAGAATAAACCTTTAAAAAAGAGAGAACTTGGGTACAGCAGTCACTGTAGGGGAAGCGGGGGGACTCTGTAGAGACAGTAAGGAGGCCAGGTATATTTAACAATTATTCCACTCGTGCGTGTTGGATGAGTTGACTATAATCATGTCATATACAACAAGCACGAGTGGAATATTGTTTTATTAAAAACGCCCGCAAAATATCGAGAATTCGTCCTGACTTTATTTGTAAAAACAACCAATTTTCAGCTTGTTTTTAATTTTGAGCAGATGCGTACAGTTACCATATTTGGGGAGCATCGTATAAGGGCTCATATACCGTGATGGCTAAGCCAATCAGAGCTCTAGAATAGTATTATCCAATGATTCAGTTTTTAATAATAACTAAATTTACATATTCTAATCTTTGTAATTTGAAGGGTGCACGGAACAATGCCCCTAGTGACACTTGACATGATATCAAATCCTCCTTTCACATACCTTATTATAGGAAATTAACGCTCCATGAAATTAAGGTATTGGAAATTAACGCGACTTAAATTAACGCGAATTTAATGGAAAACGACTTTCGAATAAAGAAAATTAACGCGAAAGAGGAAGTAGAATTTCATAATAAAGGAAATTAACGCGATTGAAACAGAGGAGAAGATATTGACATCACTTCTGACAGCGACAACGATGAAGATGAACTCGAAATATTGTAAACCTTAGTATTATCCAATGATTCAGTTTTTAATAATAACTATTAAATAATTATTCTAATATTTGTATTGAAGGGTGCACGGAACAACGCCCCTAGTGACACTTGACACGATTTCAAATCCTGCTTTCATATACATGGGCAAATATGAGGCGATTTGGACAAAGGATCTTGTAGTTTTTCAAATGTCAGTTAGGGGTTTACTCCATACAGCCACTGATTGCTTGAAAAAAATCTATTTACTGATACTAGGTTGTCACTGAGATTTCAAGTTGTTGGGCAAATACAACAAGTAGGCAGGGAATCAAACAGCTAGGGAATTCTTTTGGTTCTGTTTCTTCTATTTTCCAATGAAAGTAGCTGGGAACCACATTCACAGTAGCCGGGGGAAATCCCTGGCATAAATAGGACATAATAAGTTATAGGTTAACAAATTGAAGTTTTCTTTTTGGATTTTGTTTAAAATTGGGCTCTTTTCTATATCATACAGCTGTTTAAGGTAATTCAATTTTATGGCCTAAAGATGAATTCTTATGTCAGGTGTGCTCCTTATCAAGTCGGTAACCAGTAAAATTTACCATCTGAAGCAACACTTCTTACTGACTCACTGCAACTGTTTCAAGGTTTACTAAAGTTAAATAAGTTATTTTTAAACACAATACGCAAGTTGTGTTCCGATCAGATCAAGGTAACGAATGAATATTTGGAAGTGTACTAAAGTATACACAACTTTTCTTTTTCATGGGCCAGAGGGCATTGAAGACAGAGTAAAATTATTGCAATCAAATGTTTTAAATTGTTGTCTACAGATAACAATGGCTAACTTGTGTAAAATAGGTCTTAAAAATGAGGGAATGACTTTTCAGAGAACTTAGCTGCCAAATTTCACAGCGAGGTAGAAGGCATGTCCCTCATTCTACTACCCCCCTCCCTGCAAGGAAAATGCCCCTCTAGCACACATTTTTTTACCTTACTGGCCAAGAATGGTCCCTTACCGGCTGAGCTAAAATTCAGGGAGAACACTGTATGTCTGATAGGGAAGAAGCCAGGCAAAAAAGCCAAACCAATCTTACGTTATTTAGAGAGAGTGAAACTTGTCAGTTCCAAGAACTGAAAACCTGTGGCATTCTTAGGCTCAGTTCAAACGTAAAACTTTTCATGTACCAAACTTGACACCTATTTAGGTTGACCCAAATGATATAAGTTCCTTGGTTCATTCAGACATCAAACTTAAGAAGCCGGACTCAATTCATTGCCAGGATGTTTAATGGTCTGAAATTAATACTTAACAGTGAAAATAGATTACTGTAATTTATACATTAGGTTCAGTACAAGAAAAATTTGATGTTTGCTCCACAGTAAAAATTCCCATGTGGGCCACTCAAACTTAATTCATGGGTCGACCCAAATTAGACATGTCGGACTCAATTCTTGGATATTTCGCAAAATTTTTGAATTTCAAACTTGATACATATACTTTTGGCAGAGACTACTTTATTTATGTATTTTAAAAAGTAGACCTCTGGATCTGTTGGGGGGGGGGGTGCAAGCTCACATGTCGCAACCACCCTCCCAAAGGGCCTGCTCATGGCATCAACTCTGGAAACTGAACTCAAGCCGCATTGGTGGGAGACAAGTGCTCAATCACAATTCCTCCATCCCTGCTCCCTGCTTCTTTCAAATTGTAAAATTACTTTAATTATTACATAAGAGTGTTAATTACATGCTAACAATTGAGATTCAAAAATGAAGTAGAATAACTTTATCATACCTTTGTATTTTTGTGACAGCAAGAGCAACTTTTGTGCTGGATTCTTCTTTGCCCTAAAATGAAATAAGCTACAGTGAGCAGAGTACTTAATTGAATCCATGACTTGTAACATCTGTCTCTGCTGTCAATATGCATCATTGGTGTCAATTTGCATGTGTGGAAAGTGTAATGGTTGTGCATTCAAAGTGTAACAAGACCAATTGCATTCTCAAGAAACCCACTGCACAGTCATGCTTTACGTGAACTGTATGTAATGTACAGGGAATACAAACTGTTGTCCTCTCATCCATTTCATTCAAAACGTAAGTTGAATACAATGATGATCAGTAGCAGTTTCTAATAAACTTAAGATGAATAATGAGTTTTGGTCTAATAATCCATGCTTTTTGCCTTAAATATGTATTTACATGTACTTGCTGCAGTTATGAGTGTGAAGAATAAGGGCTAAACTATTGTAAATCACTTACAGGTACAAAATGCTTTGCTTTATGACACTCATCAAATATGAGGCATCCATTAAACTGCTCACCACCACACCAGTCTATGAGCTGTTGCAATCTGCTTTGACGATTGGCACCTGTCAAAAAAAACAAATCAGATCAACAAAAACAGGAACCTTGTCTATTGTCAGTGACAGATGACATTCACACTGCACGCTCACCTTTTTGAACAGACGACACCAGTGTTGCGTATGTACTGAAGACAACACCCTCTTTAAAATCAGCAGGTAAGCCAAATACTCTGTAAAACAAAATAATGTCAATGTTATTGGATTTGTTTTAAAATTCCTACTGATCTATTATTACTGTCAAATAAATCACAGAATATTGCTTCTATAGAGAGATGTGTGATGTCATGTTACCGTGGAAGCAAGATTTCTGGATGGGTCTTGACAAACTGCGAGCCAGCGAGTCATGCGAGTCGAGCCAGTGAGTCATGCGAGTCATGTGAGTCATCATGTGAGCCATGCGAGACAGATTAGTTCGAAGGAAAGAGAATCCATTTTTTGGCGAATCATAAGCAATTTAACTTTTTTAACATTTGTAGCATGAAATTAGCGTTCAGACGACAGCAAGAAAGTCTTTTAAAGAAAATGTATGAAAAGGTAACCGGTCAAGTCGCCCGAAAGTCATCTCGCCCGAAGTCATGAGTCCTAAGTCATGTCGCCCGCAATTTTATCGAGTGTATAAACTTGAAGAAAAGTAACATGTAAATCGCAAGGAATAAACTCGTAAAATGTTGACTCGCTAACGAAAATACCCCTCAATGACGTCATAGCTTTTTCGATAACCGTGAATTTTGAGAAGGAACGTTAAACTTGTTAGTAAGTCAGAATTTTTTTCGCGATATTCTTAAGCCATTGGCATTGGTTTTATTATGAAAGACACAAGACGTTTGGGTTTTAAAGAGTGTCTTTTACGTTCTGGTCACGTGGCTTACCACATATGGTGTGACTCATTAAACATGACCGAGGAAGAACCTTTAAACCTTTGTTTAACGCATTCTCAAACCTTTGTTATTGTTTCACCTTGTTCAATTTGTATGTTGGCGAATTTTTCTGAAGCTGAATTTTAAAGGACCTTCCTTTGGAATAGATACGTTACTTAGTAGTTTACGTTAAAAACAAAGTTATTTTATGCTGACTCACATGACTCGCATGGCTCGCATGTTGACTCACATGTTGACTCGCATGACTCGCTGGCTCGCTGACTCGCATATTATACACACTCCCAAAGTCCTTCTGAGGGATTCCATTTGCAACACACCCCCTTCTAAGGATACCAAACCCCTTCTGAAACGTCTCCTTCGGAGGGATGCCAAAATCCTACTGAGAGATTCCATTTACGAGTTTCAAAATAGATAACTCCGCCGATTCTTCCCTCGGAGGAATTCCAAATTCGCATTTCAGGTTACGTTTTTGCTTTCTTATGCAGTGATTTAATATCGAAAGATTCCACATTTTCAAGGAACAGTGGAATTTAAGATAATTCCATATGCCTTTTCCTAGCCGTTCGAATTCTTTACTCGTAAATACTTTTAGAAAGTCAATGATCGAAAGATGCGCCATCTTGGCCATTTTGTCGATCAGGCAACTCTTGTTTCTAGTCCCCCTCGATCGCATCCCTCGCGTTCCCAACAATTCGCGTTACCTGATCCTGTAGCACGCTCACTTTGTCAAATCTAATTGACTTGTTTCACTTCTCCTGGAGTATAACAACGAACTAACATATCGAAATTCGGGAGCTCGACGAATAGAGAACGCATATCGCTACCGCCATTCGCTACACAGATATTGTTATACTGAATTATCTCAAATACGAGTTCGCTTTTAAAAAAGAAATTACCTCATGATGCGATGCAGTTTTTGATGGATGATCGGACTTCACTAGCCTTTTCTCGCGAAACCAAACAATTAAGATTACATACCCATTTTCCCGACCTTTTATACACCTCTCCACTGTAAAAGACTGATGCAGTAGACTCCGTTTCACACTTTTCCACCTCGTTCAACATGATGACAATTTTTGACCTGGCGTTACAAATAGAAAATGTTCTTCTCCAGGCATTCGAATCTATTAGAATCTAATAGATACAATGGCTTCCATTGGAACGCCTTTTCACCCCCTTATACAACAGGAGTGGAATTTTCTACGTCTCTCACGAATAGAAAAATGAACTTTTCCATCGGAATCTATTCGTTTCCAATGGATCCGATGGACTCCATCGGAACGACTTTCTACCCCCTCATCCAACATGAGTGGAATCTTATTAAGTCTCTAACGAATGGAAAATGAAGTTTTCCATCGGAATCTATTCGTGTCCAGTGGATCCGATGGACTCCATCGGAACGACTTTCTACCCCCTCATCCAACATGAGCGGAATTTTCCTAAGTCTCTCACGACTAGAAAATTAACTTTTCCATCGGAATCTATTCGTGTCCAATGGATCCGATAGACTCCATCGGAACGACTTTCCACCCCCTTCATCCAACATGAGCGGAATTTTTCTAAGTCTCTAACGAATAGAAAATGAACTTTTCCATCGGAATCTATTCGTGTCCAATGCATCCAAACACTTGGTAGGACTTTACACCACGAGACTTCCGGTTTTCCGATGGAAAGCAAGAGGATACGACTGGATTCTGGTCGACAGTATTGGACAACCCTCCGGGGTATATGACTTGAATTGTGCGACTGATATCAAAGGACGACACTGGGACTTAAAGAGTGAGTCCTTATTAAATAAGGTTATTGTTACCAGGAAACACTGGCTGATACCTGATGACTTTTATTTGTGTCAAGCTAGGCACTTTCGTTTTAAACTAGGCTCTATGTCTGATAAGTGATGATCGGCATCAAATATGCACGCATTAGTTGTTTTCTGGAAGGAGGAACCTTATTACTAAGCACTCTGTTTTCTTTGAAGACACATTTCAATGCAATTCTGACCCCTGCTCAATCACTATTCTATTGCAAAACGGCATTATTGAGTGCGGGGGAATGAAGAGTCGTCGACATTGACATTTCCAGCAGAAAGCTATCCAGGGGAATGAGCCGTATTTTCAAATAATAACATGTATATTTTTTCTTTCGCATAACGTGATCAGGAGGCGTACCATACCCCACGCTGACCAACTCAGAGTTGTATCGACTGCTTGGCACTGGTTATCGCATGGAAAGGCCTGACATGTGCTCCGATGATGTGTACGTTTCTTGATCAGAATCGTCTTAGAACTGACAGAAAGATTCGATTTTTCCGTGCGTCTTTTTAGTTATAAATAGCCTTGAAAGTAGCAGAGGGCAAGTCGGTTTCGATTTTGACGTTTTCTTCGATCAAAGTGATTACTGAACTGACAGACGGCAAGATCTTACCTTAAATATTTGTTTGATACAGTGATATGATAGTGTTATTTAATAGAGATCGACAGAGCAAGAATTAGCCTGCGAGCAAGCTGTCCATTTGGGCAGGGAAAACGAACCGCGCGAGTACGCGCGAGCGGGGGGCCCCTCGCTGTCGTTTTTCCTCTCGCGTGTCGCACGTGCGTGTACTTGAAGAGATCCCCCAAATGGAGAGCTTGCTCGCAGGCTAGGCAAGAAACCGACAAGCCTAATGATCCGGCGTGAGTGGCTCCCAGCTGGTCTAAAGGAAAACTCTTCCACTAAATCGGAAAAACGGTGTCTATACATGTAATAATGGATTGGAACTCTGACTAACTTCAACTGGTTTTTTTTTTTTGTTTGTTTTTTTTGTCCATAACAGATATGAGCTGATGGCTGACTGCTGGAAAGAGGAACCTCGCTCTCGTCCCAGTTTCTATCAACTGATCGAAAAACTGGAGGTGATAATGGAGAGGGATGCACCATACTTGCATCTAAACGAACACAATGAAGATCGTCCATATTACAACGTGCCACCTGAAGCTAGTGATGATTAAACTGATGGAGAAGGAGCTTCCCCAGTAATCAGACAATTTCAGACCAAACGATTATAAACAGTTAACCAGTAATGATCATATCGAGAAAGTAATCTTAAAACGTTTGAACAGGAAGTAAAAGTAGAAGCATATCAAGAACCGTTTTAGCAGTAAGGCACATAGGATATATCAGGACTGAGCCCTTTACCCAGGAATGTTCTTGCAAAACGCCTGGGTCATAGCGTAATAGATTTATATTTTTAAGACCGTTTTTAGATTCCTCGATCTCTCACGTAAAAATAAAAACAAATTATTAAGCTGTCACATGCTAGCTGTTTTCGTTTCTTCACTATCTGCAGCCTGCGTAGTCAGAGGGATCATAAGCGCGTAGAGAGTTTCGGCAGAGGAGCTGCAAAGCCGCTCACCTTAGGAAAGAAGAGGAGACGTTTTGAAATTCCCTCGCAGCTTCACCGCCATAACTCTCACACGCGCGCGCGCGCTAAAAAAGGGAAGGCCAGCTGATCTGACAGGCAGCCTAAGCGTAGCATGGTTGTTGCATGTGGTACAATAATGCAAAATGAAAGGAAACTATCGAAAATTCGTCCGGGGCGGTAATAGATTCAAGAAGAACGTTATTAGCAGAAATTAATTAACAATTAATGAATGAGGCTGAGTATCTTATGAAGAATTATGGACATCCAAGAGGGTGTTATTCGTCGAGGCCGTAGGCCGAGGCGGATAACACCCTCCGAGATCTCCATAATTCTTCATATGATACGAAAGCCGAATTCAATAATTGTCTTTATTATTCATTCAAAATAATTCCTAGTTTAAAAACATGACTAAAACACGCTTACCTCCATCGATCCATCGATGTTAAGTTCATCCTCGATAGTGCACGTTTAGGGTTGTTCAGCTCCGCAAATATTCTCCAAATAGCAGATGTCGCCCTTCGAGTTGTCTCCTTGCTTTTCTTGCCATGTTTTTAGCTATTTTTTCGCCTAGTTCTTACTCTTGAAACGAGTAAAATGTCCGCCATTTTTCAAGTTCACCGACCAACACAACTCAACCTCGTCCCCAGGTCTTCTCGGTTGACTGTGCATTAACCTGTAAGAACGCTACATTTTTGACGTCATTTCCTCGCTAAACACAAAATTCTTCCAACTTTAGTCATCAGTAACCGGTTATGGTGAATTAAAGTGTGCTTTTAGCCAATCAGAATCGGGGAAATATTTTGAATGAATAATAATTCTCAATAAAAACATCTCTGACGTTATTTAAATTGCGTGTTTTTGCTTTTTGCCAAAAAAAAAAAAACAAAAACAAAAACAAAAACTTGAGTGAGCCACCAACGATCGAATTAAAATATTTTCGTTGAGTTGATGGGACTGAGGGCCCACAGGAGCCGATTACTTAATTACTTAAGTAATCGGCTCCTGGGGGCCATGAGGATCTAAGGCATTTCAAGCCCATTTGAGAGGGGGCTTAATAGAGACGGGGGGCTTATTTAATTTAGAAAGATGATGGTATGAGTTCTCGGTAAAGAACTAGAGTACAAAGTGGAAAAGCTCAAGTGCAAGGAGGTTGGAGGTCATGCACCCTAGGATCAGAACCAAATCCGAACTTCCAGAGTTGGTAAATGAACCATTCTGTCTCAGTCCACACGAAGTTTTACGGTCGAGATTGATTGTACAGTCTATCATTTATTGGTGAAGAATAATTAGGGGAGAGAATGGGGGGCGGGGGCTTACTAACTTTCTTCCCCAGAAAAGGTGGGGGGGCTTATTGGGAGGAGGGGGCTTATTTATCGGCTCCTGGCTTTAATATTAGAGATTGAGAGGGGAGCTTAATAGAGGATTTACGGCATACTTGACATGATCCAGTACGAAAAATATCTTCTTCAGCAGCAAAACCTTTGCGGTGCTTAAGGCTTCGAGTGCGTCAGGTTTTAGAAATCTTGCTTGAACGTACTTACAGCTATCCCAAATTTCCCGTCCTTTGGGGGAGAAGGGTGGAATCGAAAACCCAGACACAGATCAGAGACGATCTGGGTCCTAGGCTCATTTGCGCCCGCAAGGTATGGCGGTAACAATCAAAAATGCGGGAAAGGAGGGAATATTCACAACAAAGGGATTTGAGTGTAAAAATACTGAAAATGATGGCTTTTTCCTCTAAATTGCTATAATCAGAAGGTAACCATGGCTCTGTCTAGTCCAGAATCACGTGTTCCGCCACGCCGGGTTGTAATTAATCGCACTGAAAACCCGAGCGAGGAACACGAGGAGCTCAACAAGATGGCGCACGGCGTTGTGGCAGAAAGTCGAAGGTTTGTACTCTTGGTTGAGTTTTCTTCTATGTAGCGAAGTTTCGCTTAGTTGTGTTATTAATGGAGGGAACGTATTTAACTTAGATAATTTACTGAAATTTTAAAAGGTGTATATGCACACGAGCCCAAGCCTAGCTTGATTTATTACATCGAGAGATGCATTATCTCTATTTTATGTCCCCCCCCCCCGCCGGTAACCTCAATCGATGAGGATTTTATGGGGCTGGCCTGAGAGATTTTCCGATCGGGTTAGTAATAGTAATAGAAGGTTTTTCTGAGGGGTGTTTTTATCCAAAACATCAATCAAATACTCAAGGAGAAAAGAATAAAGCAATAAATCCTTCGTTGGCCTGTTTTTTTTTTTAACAGTCACAGAATCATGATCAACATGCAATGCATACCGGCAGCCTTTACTAAGCTGTTGATCAGTTGTACAGTACTGTTTTCTGATTTCATTTTGTTTGTATAACGGCTTATTTTACTCATTTGACCTTAAGACAGAATCCGCCAGGAAATTGAATAAGTTTGATTTTCAGTGGACAAAAACCTTGTACCAGAATAATTTAAAGCATATTGCATTTTTTTTACATTTTCCAGGGGCTAAAGGTGTCATCAGTCATCTGTAATAATACTAAAGAAAATTTCATATTGAAGCCCAAGAAAATGAAATGTCAAATTTCACAGAATTGCATCTTTCACATGAAATTTTCAGAATTAAATTAAAATTACTCAATTTCCCGGTGGATTCCGTCTTAATAGTTAAGCCTCTTTATGGGTATTTCCTGTATTAAATGGACACACACATTACAACTTCATGCCGATTTAAGTGTGTACCCCAAATTTTGGGGTCATCAAGTATTCATATATTCAGGCTATTGTTTTTCCGTTGTCGATTACCTTCCGAAGAAAGTGGGATTCCTTTGATTTAGGTGCGATATGTCTCTTTTGTTTCGAATTTTGTTGCTTGATTGACTTTTTAATCCCCATTGTTACTTGATGAGTATTAAATTTATCCATTAAAATACTCGGACTTGCCTGTTAAATTTGCTGCAGTCTGTGGGAACGCTTACAACTCTTTTAAGCGTGGCAGACAACTCTGGTTGCATAACATGTTTTCGGTTACGCACTGTATTACAAAGGAAACAAGCCTGATAAATTTGAAGTTGATTAAAGCTTATAAATACCTCGTCTCCTATAGTATTTTTTTTATTAAATACTCCCTTGCCTTGAAAATAATTTGGCGTTTAAAGAATTGCTGCAGAAGGTATTTATTGGAACTTTTTATTCATTTAGTATTATCAAAACCTGCGCTCTGCAATCAAGAGCAAACAACTCGCTTCAAAATGTAAACAACGCAAGCGGTGAATGCATTTAACGGGATGACACAGATTTATTAGAGTGTAATTTCACTTTTTTGGACGTTTTCGCTTGCCTTTCAGTTTTTTGTTGTTGAACAAAACCTTGCGTTTCAGTTACGTGACTGCAGGGCCCGAAATAACCGCGCATTGTCAGTTCACCGATTTGC
Organism: Porites lobata; assembly: GCA_942486035.1. Lineage (NCBI taxonomy): Eukaryota > Metazoa > Cnidaria > Anthozoa > Scleractinia > Poritidae > Porites > Porites lobata. Next base: position 8,041,589 of record CALNXK010000002.1, on the reverse strand, counting down.
ATGACAACTTGATTTGCGTAGTAGTCAAGTGAGACAGGAAAAATTTAAAATCAAAACAAGAGCTGTAATTGACAGATCAAAACTTGCGGAGTTCATAATTCCTTTAAATAATTTTGTAGAAACGTTTGTATAGTTTGATTGCTCTGGAGAAATGAATAACTGTTATGATTGAATGAATGGATAACTCTCGGCCGGATTTTATTAAGTGATAGGCAAGAAAAAATGCTTCAGCGGCTTGCTTTGTACTTCAAAACCTCGGCAAGAAAAAAAATCCAATCCTGGTCCATAGTGGTCGAATTTTTTTCGTTCAAGATCTCCTTTTGAAGCTCTTAAAACTCTCCTTTTTGAAAAATACATATCCAAGTCGAAGAAGTTTTGCGAAAGACTTAAATCCATAAACTTCTACTGCAATATGTGCGATAATTCTCTGAAGATTTATTGACATGTTTAGGACAAAAGGATACCTTCAAAACTTAATTAAGCTATTGTTCAATTCCTTTGATTTCGCTTCTGAGTCTTCCGCCATAAAATCTCACCTTCTTTGAACCGAGTCAAAATGAGCACTCTCAAAGGGAAAGTCCGGAATAATAAATTGAGCCTTCAGGGTACAAAATCCAGCGGTTATGCCCATTTCTGAAATAGACACTTAAATCGGCGTGAAGTTGTAATGCAAGGGCATTCCACAAGGGTGTCCATCTAATATAATCAAACCCTGCTTCATGGACTCCTGCTTAATACGAACACCTCATTATTACGGACAATTATTTTGCTTTGTCCCTGGGGTAATAGACCTTGTCACAGTTTTCGACGCCATCTTGACGAGCTGAGTAGGCAAATGCATGAGAAATTACAGTGTCTGTATGAGAATGTAATGTCGAATAATTTACGTAAAACAACTGTTTTGAAAAAAATATGATTTGTAAACTAAAGCTTCACTGTTAAGGATTCTACTGAAAAAATTTGAGGGCATTACATGCACTAGAAGACCTAGAACCTTTTTTTTAAATTTTCTATACATTTGTCTGTAAAAATTTCCCAGGAAAAATTGCACGCAAATATTATGGAAAATCTAAAGCAAGCTTCTGGAGAGATTTAAGCACAGTAACGGCCCCCAAAATTTGTTAGTAAAATCCTTTGCTGTGTAACTTTAGTTTACAATATTGATATTTTTTCCAGAACAGCCGTTTTACGAAAAATCATTCGACATTGGATTCTCATACAAACACTGTAATTTCTCAAGCATTTGCCTACTCATCGAGATGACGTCGAAAGAAACCCTTACATTTCCTCTAAATTCAACGTGCTTATTATGGACACCTCATCAATATGGACATTTTCTATGGCCCCCTCTTATGGCCCCCTCAGTGTCCGAAATAACAGGGTTCGACTGTACTGGTTTCACAACAACAGCAACAACAACAACGACAACAATTTTTATTGTACCCAAAGCAGAATATTATAGTTATTTACAAGTTGTTAAATTAATCAATTAACTAAAAGGGGTACTGACTTTCTGAAATAACTAATAAGTTTAAAATGCCAAGAAGCCAGATTCAGTAAAATGATTGAACTAAGTTTATTGTGTGGAGTACAATATGGCAGCATATCAGACTGTATACACACAAACACACTGATATACACACACACTAGTGCATATTACCATAAGAAGAGCGAAAAATCAGGATAGAAGTTACAAAGTACAAGATAATTGGCAATATTAGTACAGCGAAAGATAATGTTGTTTTAATTTTGATTTAAATTGAGAAAGAGAAACAGCTGTAATCTTTTCATCAATTGAGTTCACTGTGGATGTCTGACAACCTTTCTGGTTTGCCTGGCTAAAATGGTGACCTAGTAGGACACAATTATGCCCTTTCTAAAAGGAAAAAAAAGTATTTTTAGGCCTGCTATTCCAAACCAACTGTTAACTCACTTTTGTAGCACAATATATGCCATGCCATGTCAAGCTGTTTAAATTCCATGGTTGTTTTGTTTACAGTGAAGATGTCTTCTCAAGCTATGCTTGCAACTCATTAAATCATAAAGGAATTAAACATCATCCGGGGGATATTGTAGAAGCTGGTTGCTTGGCGGTAAGTATGTATACCGCATGTTTTTTGAAATGGCTTGAAAATCAAACCAAAATTAATTTGTCCCTACTGTGGTTAAACAAGCATTAGACCTTGTTTGAGTCAGAATTTTCTTTGTTTCCTAGCCTCAACAAAGAGAAGTCATTATGTCATGTTGCCCTGCTTACTAGCAAAATTCCTGGATCTCAGCAAACTGTGGCCCTGCAATTATATGGGAGAAAAAAATAGGACTGTATGACTTTCCTATGATTGCACTTAGGACTTTTCTTTGATCATCCAACAATACAAATCATGAAATGGCCATTTCTGTCTTGAAAGAAGGACTGTTGAGATCCAGAAATCTTGTTACATGATGGTAAAGTGATATCACACTTTTCCCAATTATTTGTATGGGACAAAGATAACATTATTCCATTTTATCTGAGAACAGTTTATTCTCACAATGTTCAACTGTCTGCGCTATTGATATTTTTGTTTTTAAAAAGGTTGTTTCATTTGCAGGTTTTACTGATGATTATCTTTTTAAAGTAAATGCACAATAAAATGGCTACTGACTTAATGTATGTCCCCTCTCTTTTCTAGGCACAGCAGCTACCACAAGCTAAATACCAGTTGTTTAAATCACTTCCACAAGATTTAGTAGAGACAGGTGATGATAATTGAGATATTTACTTTGACCAACATTCTGGTTATTCTCTTACTTCTTTAAGTCTCTGGTACTTGTGGCTCTCAAGTTGTCTTAGTTTCCTTTGCTCTGTGGCTCTCTGTCATGCCTGGTTTTCCTGATTCTCATGGTTGGTATTTCTCATGGCTCTTCCTGTTATCGTGGTTCTTGTACATGTAGTTCTCCTCGGTTTTGTGATCCTCCACAAGTACATGAACCAGCCTCTGAGGACTACAAGAACCACAGAAACAGGAGACCGATGAATCATGATGCCAATAAGAAGTAGGAAACCATTTTAAATTCAAGAATCAGAAGAACCCATGAGACCATTGAGACCCTGGCAAAAAAAATGATGATACCGATGAAAAACATGTGCGACCATTCAAATGAGACCTCTTCAACTGTACTTTTACATGGCATCAGACTAAAAAACTAATGGTTCTTCCACATTTACGTGTAAAAACTCTTTAAAAATGAAAGTTGAAATTTTTGTTGAATTGGACACTTAGGTCACTTCTTGAAAAGAAGGGGTTTACATATAGTTGGGTTTTACTTACAGCAGCCTTGCCCCCCTCCCCCCTCCCCCCTCCTTTAATCAGACACCAAAGGGACAGAACCAAGTGTCCACTTTACAGAGCTGTCTGCTTTAATTACTGATGTAAAGTAATATGTATAAAGTTAGATGTCTTTAAGCTATATATGTGCAAGAGAGAGAATTGTTTTGTCCATTTGCGCATGGCTAAAAGTTTGTGCAACAACATTGCAACAACATGCAACAGGGTGTGCCAATGGAGGCAACATGTAACATTCAACAATGTTGAGAGCTGTTGGCCGACAATGTTGCATACATTTGCGTGAGGCTGTAGGATGAAAAGACCTTATAGAGGTGTTTGCATGGAGGGGTTTGATCATATTTTAGGTGATAGTTTTGTAATAATATTGATAAAGGGAAATGTTGATAAACTGCTAAGGAATTTCCAGGGTTTAGTTAAAAAAAGGGTCCTCGAAGGTTATTTCAGCCGAAGGTAGAGTTTACCCGTCAGAAATGACACTTTAGTGATTAAATTTCAGACGAGATTTTCATTTTCGGCACAAATTTAAAGCCTATTTTTTTTTTGTTTACATCAGGCAAACTAAGTGATTTGCAACTGGAAGGAGTTTTGTATGCTGTAAGTATAATTATCACCTTATTAGTATCAAGAACTCTGTCAACATTTGTCGGTTTTTGTATTGCTCTTTCTTCTGTCCACGTAAAGCATTTAAAGTATTTGGGAAAGATGGATTTCCAGCTAAAAATAAATTCATTACAAAAAAGGCCCTTCCAGCTGCTGGGGAGATGACTTGTGGTAGCAAAGAGTGTGTTATTGCACAGTCATGGTCTTGAGTTATAAAATCAAGTTAAACAGCATGAAAAATCCATTTTATAAACTGCTGTTGATTTTTTTTAATAGTGTCAAAGACATCAGATGGTCCTTGCCAATGGACAGAGAGCTGGATTCTTTATAGGGGATGGTGCTGGGGTTGGAAAAGGAAGACAAGTGAGTACATTTTGTTTTTGTACAATTTTGTGCTGTTAAGTCGATAAACTGTTACTTTGTTTATTTAGACAAAAATCAAGAACAATGGCCATTTTCACTGAGGTGCAAATTTACCTCATTTTCATGCTTGCAAAAGCACTTGCCTCATTTTCATTTTAAAACCATGTGATATCACTTGTATTTTCCATTGCCTCCACATTGCCTCCAAACCATGTTAAACCACTCAAGAATTGGAGTTGCTATGGCATTTTATTAATCTTTGATCAGCTGGTAGGGTGTGACAGTTGGTACGGGCGTGCAAAAGAACATACATGGTTGATCATACAACCTTGAAAAGGTCTTAATTCTACTACTGTCATCTTGAAAAGTCCTTGAATTTGGTTTAGGTCCTTGAAAAGTACTTGATTTCTTTATTAGGTCATAAGAAGTCCTTGAAATTCACAACCTTGTCTATGCCAGACACCTTTTTCTGTAAAATTAGATTATTTTGCCAAGGAAAATTCAGCTCATCCTCGGTGTAAGAATTGACCTGTAAAACTCACAGGTAACTATGCTTAATTTCTGCACCTCAGATGCAATTGCACGTCATACCCAGTCATTTTGCAAAGTCTTGTTATGGAAAGGAGTATAAAATAATGTGATCAATGATATGGCCAAAGAAGTCAAAATCGTAAATGACTCCATGACATGTTTTAGCCAATAGGATGATCAAAGGGGGTTAAAGAATGCCTACGATGTAACAGAAATATCGTAGTCCTTGAAAACTGTAATTTGTCCTTGAAAAATTCTTGAAATGTCCTAGAAATTTGTTTGTCTGAAGTTGTACAAACCTTGAATATAGAACTGTTTGACTTTAAGCCCATTAAATTTGTAGTCAAGATTACACTCCAGTTGTTTTCTACTGTAGATTGCTGGCATTGTGTTGGACAATTTTGCACGTGGAAGATCCAGACATATATGGTTTAGTATTTCAGCTGACCTACGATTAGATGCCCAAAGGTGTGTTCAGATTATTTTTTAGCCAAAGTCTGATTATGTATTCAATGGAATTTTGACCTTTTAAGTCAATGATTTTAACCCATTCACTCCTGGGAATTTTTCCAAAAAATACCTTTTAAAAAAGTCTGCTCTCTATGACTTATTGGCAAGGTAGGTTTTATTACAGATTAGAAGTCATAAACAGGATTTTCTTTTTCAAAATCATCTTCTGGTCCCTCAGTCGATCCTACAGGATGCGGGCAGTAAATTATTTTGCATCTTTGGAGATCTGATGCATCAGGGGCACAGGATGCACAGGCAGGGGTAACAAAATCACTGCAGCATTAAGTTCATAATTCCACATTTTTTTGGCGCTTTTACATGTAACCCATTCACCCCCTAGAACAAAATGGTCCAGGGGTAATATTGGAAGGAATATTCAGAAGCATTTCCACACCAATGATCCAATAAAATCGATAAAATCGGCTTTGGATTTGGATTCACTGATTCTGGACTGTGACAGATTTTTCATGATGTGAATCCCTATAGCAGTTTGTTACAAAATCAGGGATGCTGGTAATTGCTCTCTCTCTCTCTCTGTATAGCTGTAAAATACTATAACCCAAGAAACTGACAAATTTCTGATTGTTTTTCATTTGTCAGAGATTTACATGACATTGGTTGTTTTGTCAAAGTGATAGACGGTTGTCAGCAGCTGGATAAAGAAACCAGGTACATGAACTCGAATACCATGGGTACATTATTTAGAGTGGGGCAAGAAGGCCATGCCCTCCCCTGCCTTTTTGTCTAAAATCTTGTTAAATTTCAGAAAAAATTCTTTCAACGTCTGTCTTCCAGAATCTCAATTTTTGGAGAAAATGCTCTCAGAGTTCTCTCTGTTTTGGAATTTTTTAAATCTTTCTTGAATACTACAAGTTATCTACACTGGCTGGTGTCCGTTGTTATCATTATGTAACACAATATAATTATTCTTGGACAAGGTGCATTAATTCCTTTTCTTAATAATTATTTTCTAAGAGTTGTTTTTCAAACCAATCTGTGCATGCAAGTTGCATTAATTTTCATTTTCCTTCAATTCAGGTGTATTTTTCCCCAAGTGATAATCTGATCCAAAATCTTTCCAAGCCAACTATTGCTTCCTACAGTGTAAAAGAAAGGAGAAGTCACACTGCCATAGAAGCAAAATTTCTGGGTCTCAACAAACTGTGGTCCTACCAATATGGTGGGGAAAAAAGAACAACGAAAAGTTTTTTGTGCATTATTGCACTTAGGAGTGAAAGGGTCGCTGGTATTTTCCTTCCATCATTGGACAATACAAATGGCCGTCCATCTCTGTCAAAGAATAATAATAGACAAAGTTCCTCTTTTTGTTGATCGGTTTTATTATCTTTTTGACAGGTGCTAATCGTCAGAGTAGATTGCAACAGCTCATAGACTGGTGTGGTGGTGAGCAGTTTAATGGATGCCTCATATTTGACGAGTGTCATAAAGCAAAGCATTTTGTTCCTGTAAGTAATTTACAGTAGTTTAGCCCTTATTCTTTCGCATTCATAACTGCAACAAATACATGTAAATACCTTATTTAGGGCAAAAAGCATGGTTTATTAGAAACTGCCACTATCTGATCATCATTATTCAATTTATGTTTTGTATGAAGTGGATGAGAGGACAACAGTTTGTGTTCCCTTTACATTACACACAGTTCACATAAAGCATGACTGCGCACTGGGTTTCTTGAGAATGGAATTGGTCTTGTTACACTCATTAATGAATGCACAACCATTACACTTTCCACACAACTGAAATTCACTGGCCAGCGATGCATATTGACACCAGACACAGATGTCATGGATTCAACTAAGTACCCTGCTCACTGTAGCTTATTTCATTTTAGGGCAAAGAAGAATCCAGCACAAAAGTTGCTCTTGCTGTCACAACAATACAAAGGTATGATAAAGTTATTCAACTTCATTTTTGAATATCAATTGTTACAATGTAGCATGTAATTATTACACTCTAATGTAATAATTAAAGTGCTAATAATTTTACAATTTGAAAGAAGCAGGGAGCAGGAATGGAGCAGTTGTGATCGAGCACTTGCCTCCCACTTATGCACCTCGAGTTCAATTTCCAGAGTTGACTCTAGAAACGTTGGGAGGGGAGGTGTGACAAGTGAGCTAATTAAAGTAACTGTACGCGTCTGCTCAAACTTAAAAACGAGCTGAAAATCGGTTGTTTTTACAAATAAAGTCGGGAAGAATTCTCGATATTTTGCAGGTGTTTTTAGTAAAACAATTATTTCCGATATGAGATGATTATAGCCAACTCATATCCAACACGCACTTGTGGAATAATTGTTAAATATACCTGACCTCCTTACTGTCTCTACAGAGTCCCCCCCCACTCCCCTACAGTAACTGCTGTGCCCAAATTTTCTCTTCTTTACAGATTTGTTCTTTTTTCTTTTCATAGAATGCTACCCAAAGCTCGTGTTGTGTACTGTAGTGCAACTGGTGTGACAGATGTAAAAAATATGGTAGGTGTAGAGTAAAGTATTATTTTATATAATTGACAGTAACGTGATTTTGACTGAGTGTCAGGAAATAGCATGTTACTATTAAAAGGTATCCAACTTTGCTTTGCTAGTTTTTCGCAAACAATGCACTAAGTAAAGGCTGGCATGTACCTTTAAAAATTATGCTGTACGCAGTCAGCATCTTATAAGATACCACTGTACAAAGTTAAAACTTTAAAGTGAAACTTGATCTTGCGACTTGATCTTGTACCTGGGAACAAAGATTTTTTAAGGCGAAATACCGTCGGTTGCATCTAAGCGTGGACACGAGACAAAAAAAAATGTTCTAATAGGGTGCCAGATATGACGTGTTTTACCGCCAAACATTTGAAGTTTGACAGCCGTTAAAGCAAACTGTCAAGGCAAAGGTAAGTTTGTTGACAATTAGAACAAGTTTTTGCCTCAGGTGTACACGCTTAGATGCAACCGACAGTAATTATGATCGTCGGGATGAGTGTACTGAACAGGACTGTTGTTTACAGTGATTAACGTTTTGACAGGTCTTCAGGCCCTATCCTCATGTATCGGGATAGCTTTGAAAACGAAGACTTTTTTCTCCATTCTTGCCTCCATCCTCACATAAACGGCCTTTTCAAAAAGACCCAGAGGGGAGATTTTTTAAAACGCCGGCTTCTCGTTTAAAGTGGGCTGTCGAAAACGGAGATTTGTGAACACGATTATGTCATGCACCATATACTACTAGTATTACGCATGCTCTGTAAGGGATGCTGTCGTCTTTCATCGTTTTAGGGTTTTCATGTGGACAGGCGAAAACGATTCAAATACGATTCATGAAGACGCCTATTTTTTTTTTGAAAATCGTGGAAAAAATCCCCGTTTTTTAAAATATCCGGATACGTGTGGACAGGGTGTCAGGGTCAAAGTCAGTTGTATCACCTCAGTTGATGGTATTAAACTCTGGTTCAAGGTACATGATTTCTAGGTACTCAGTAGAAGAGCACAAAGACTCTTGTTGCATGAAGTTTTTAAACGCTACAATAATTGCTGACAGATTATTACAGCAACCATGTCTAGAAACCTTAGGTTTCTGACAATGTTCCCATTCAGTCCAATAGTCAATCAATACAGTACACTGATAGAGTGATTTGAATATTTTCAGGCATTTATGGAGAGACTTGGTTTATGGGGAGACGGAACAGCGTTTAAATCGTTTGATTCTTTTCTAGCCAGCATAACTAAGAGAGGTCTTGGTAAGTGGCATA
>CALNXK010000002.1:7957500-8027500 GCA_942486035.1 Porites lobata | reverse complement strand
GGTAAAAAGAACCCACACTACTATTCGTAAAGAGAGTGAGACGTAGACCTCTTTGGTGTGGTTTATCTCTCACGTGAAGGGGCTGTCACGGGGCCGCAATACTTGGCTTCTCACTTTTACGGTTACTCTGCCAGAAAATGGACAATCTAGTAAAACAAGAATAAAATTTCTTGTGACTAAAATTCTGAAGGCTTTCCTGGAATATCAATACTTCCATAGTAGCCTGTGTACAGCAACCTCCTCCCCTTAGGAAAAAACCGGGAAAGGGGAGGGGGTGGCTGTACACAGGGTACTCTCATCATCACTTTTCCTTCGCCAAAATCCCCTTTGTACCATGGGAGTCAGAAGAGGGAGATATTACGTGATAATGTCCACCGTCTAATTGGCGCGCTCGGGAGCTCCCCTTTTTGCTCTAAATTTGACTTTGTTTTAATATCTGGCTCTGAGAGTTTTACTCTAATGTTTTCTTTGTTTTTTTTTTTTTAGTGGACCAATCTATAAACTTGTAACAACAAACTTGGGTGGTGAAATAAGATTTGCTGCGGCTGTGGCTCAACGGCTTCAGTCGTTAGGTAATGTTTAAATGTTTGTCAAACTCGGAAAATCGTGAACACCAGACGCATTCTGAATTATTCTCACGGAGTGCCAAGGAAAAGTACTCGCAATAGGAGTCGAACCTTTTACCGTCTGGTTACTAGTCCAGATGCACTACCACTAAGATATTCTTCTAGCACTAGTTCTAGACATTCTAGCAGTATAGTCAGTGTGAACAACCTGCATGTAATACTGCTAGAGTGTCTCGAACTAGTCCTAGCAGAATATCTAGTACATTCTAGTCCTAGCAGTATGCTGGATGTTTGTCACGTAACCCTAGTTTAGTGGACTTAGCTCTCACGAGTCTCCTTTAGTACAGTGGTCCAGCATCTGGACTAGTAACCAGGACATAGGTTCTCTTTTGGTTTCCTATCCAAGAACATCAATCCATTCAACTAGACAGCCATGACAGAGCGCCTTTAAGTTTTTGTTTTGTTTTCCCGCAGGTGCACTTACCAAAGGTGACAGACGAGCAGCGACTGGGGCCGACTTAACGCAGTTTAATTTTGACACGTCTTACGGCCGATCTGCACTCAGGAACATGTACCAAGCCATTACTTTGGTATGTCAATAGCCTGTTTCAGGATAAAAGATAATAGCGCAGTCCTGCAGTAAAAAGTGATGCGAAAAATGCGCGGGGCTAGGGAAAGAGGTGGCGTTTGGGCGGTGTCTCTCCTATTTTTCCCGCCATCGCCCCTTTCCCCAGATCCCGCGCGTCTTATTTTCGCGACGTCTCTACTATCTGAGAGCCTGGCACAAGCTATACCGAAAAATCCCATTATATACGTTCAGGACTTTAACGTGGGATTTTACGGTAACGGTATGTCAGAATTGGTCACGAATTAGAACTATGTGTACTTGTTGCTTGTGTCATCTACGAGAAAACGTTTTTTTATTTGAACGCGGAACTTTTTTGCCTTTTTTTTCAGCAATCCATTTGTCCTGGAGTTGCTTTGTCTAAGGTTCTGTCAGCAGCACAAATTCCCGACAAGCATGAATTCACAGAGTTTAACTCCATCGCAAGGGTGAGTTTTACTTCGTTGGTCGCGAACGTGGTTAAAACTCCTATTTTATTTCTCTCCTTAAAAGTGGATTTGGAAAGAAAATTTATGATGTCAGAAACAATTTTATGTGTCAGTTAGGCAGTGATATTGCTTCATAAAAATTCTGGGCAACACGAGGGAATGGAGAAAGGATATAGTCATCTTGTAATTACATATGGCATGGTGCGATCGGCAAAAAATGACTTGACAGAAAAAAATTAGAAAGGCATTGCATATTGGCAACTCAATACCCACCAGCTATTTTGTATTTAAACACGTCTGATAATGAATTTCATTTTTAGCTTATGAAATAAATTTGGAATCAGGGAATGTTTCATATCGACTTTTAAGGCCAACAGGCCCTATACTGTTGGTCAATCGCGTGGACAAAATTTCCGTGCGGGAGAGCAAAAAAAGGCATTGGGACAAGAGACAAACAAAGGAAATAAACATTTGGAAAAATGTAAGCTCCTTTTTTGTCTTGTCCCATCGCGTTCCTTGCTCCTCAGCTGGCTTTTATTGTTACCACGTGACTAGTCTAGCTTGCGTCACAGACAAAACTAAATTCTGGTTAAGTCCGTCTGCAAGACAGCACCGATATCCTTGTTCTGGGCACCCACCTGTGTACCAGGATTTGAGTATGCGCCATGATTGCCATCAGGTTGAAAGGAAAGGTCAGCATTAGAGCCCCTTTCTCCCCTCGTGAAATTTACACAAGGTAGAACTGTTTTCTGCTTTTATATCACACTTAGATGATATTTCAAGCCGGAAATGTTCATGAAAGTGCTAGTCTCTTCAATTTAAAAGAAAAAAAGAAATTGATATGAATGAGGATTTGCTGGATGGAAGTGAAATAATTTAAGTACAATACCAACACAGCATCAACCCTAACCCACAAAAAGAACCTAACAAGTTTAACCCTAATCTGTAAAGGCAGTGCTTAACCCTAATCTGTAAAGGCAGTGCTTAACCCTAATCTGTAAAGGCAGTGCTTAACCCTAATCTGTAAAGACAGTGCTTAACCCTAATCTGTAAAGGCAGTGCTTAACCCTAATCTGTAAAGGCAGTGCTTAACCCTAATCTGTAAAGGCAGTACTTAACCCTAATCTGTAAAGGCAGTGCTTAACCCTAATCTGTAAAAGGCAGTGCTTAACCCGGGTTAGTAAAGGGGAAAACTACGTGGTGTAAATTTCGTGAGGCGTCCGAAGGGGCTACGGTCGATGGGATCTAATGATAACCGAAAGGAAATTGGAAACGCACTTCCGGCAAATCGCTGAATCCGTTGGGGGCCCAGAACAAGGATCTCGGCGCTGTTTCGCAGACATTACTGGGAATTGGCACTAAAAAATATAAATAAAACCAAATCGGCAAGTTTAAATTTACGCAACTCTGCACAAAAGCTACTCTAGCGTAGGAGGATTTGAGGAATTTAATCTAGTATAGGGTAGCAAAATTCAGCTGAACTAGCTCTGGTATAGGCTAAGGGTTACAGGGTTCCAGCGGCAAATCACCACCCGAGATTACATCTGCGACACAGGCTATTGGTAGTCTAGTTTCATATCAGTGGTGACTCATGAAGAAAGTCTTTCTCAGTGGTTGTCAATTACATTTACCGAGGTGTCCAAATGACTGAGTTACTCTCAAGTTTCACAAAGCCCTGTTTTCTTTTGTTTCACAGCAATGTCTTCTGTCCATGGGAGTAACAGACGCCAGTTTTGCAGTGAAAGACAAAGAAGCCAGCGATGTGGGAAAATTTCTCAACCGTATTTTGGGTCTTAGTGTGGAAAGACAAAATTTGGTAAGTACAAAGATCCTATGGTGGATATAAAAGCTACGTTCGAGAGGGAAGTTCCTTGACTACCCTTGTTTTCTAACTTTTTCTGCTATTTTGAACCCCTGTTGTGAATTTTATCGGTCGATTTCTCGGTCTTGTTTGTATCTATGTCAGGACTAGCTGGCCAAACCGGTCATAATGAAAATGAATTTTTTATTAATCACTGCCGCATGCCGCATGCCGCATACCGCATACCGCATACATTTTAGAAATAAACTGATCTGTCCGGATAGGCCTGATTAAAGGTGAAATTCTCCTTGCAAGGGGTAATGGTAAGCGCCCTAACACTATCTGTTATTGAGTTTTCTTTTTTGATTCTGTTTCCCATTTCCGTGGTGTTCCTCAATCAGTCGCCCATGGAATTCGACTTTTGATTGAGTCTGATATCCAGATTTTACTGCTCCTTCAAGGTATGGGAAAGATTAGATGGCTGACACCACAAACTCGGCTAACGGTATATTGCAGATATAAAACTTTCTCATCTACGCCGGTAGCTCGCTACAACAGACGCTTCTGCAGGGTTCGTACGGGTCATGGAAAACCTGGAAGGTCATGGAATTTAAGAGCGGATGTCAGTAAATATCGACCAGAGGTCTACAAAAGTGAAAAATCGAAAATTCTCAAAAAAATTCACAAAGTAGCTCTAGGTAAGCTATTAACATAAATGTAATTTTTACTTCGATCCGATAATTATTTTCCACGTATGGGGGGGGGGGGTATTGGTTTCGCGGCTCTCGGACCGGGTTTTCCAGGCCCGAGACCATGTGTCACAAAAAAATCGTTTTAAAATTCAAATCCATTGTAATGTGGACAACAAATAACTTGTTCAGAAGAGTACTTATTTGCACACATTCTAAGTGGTGATTTACTAGGTTTGAACGAAAGCGTAATATTTTGGAGATTTTTCATTATTTTCAATATTTTGAACGTTTTCATTCAATGAAAAAATGGCAAATTTCAAAGCCCAAAATCGTCGACTGGCACCTCGATTTCAGTAACGAGTCTTATACCGCGTTAAAGAGCGTTATCTCTTCTTTCAAAATCTGTTTTCAAAACTACGGGCAACTTAAAAGAAAATGTTTGAGGCCAAAAAATACTAGTATTACTTTTCTGAAATTTGAGCTTTCCAGACTCAGCGGGTCGATGCCAAAAACTCAGAAAAATGCAATAAGAAATCAGTTTGAGCAACAGCGATTTAACGTTATCAGCTATCAGAAACCAACATGATGAAAATGAAAATTTAAGGCCTTGAAAGTCCTTGAAAATTGCAGTCGGCACTGGAAAGTCCTTGAATTTCAATGCTAACTTAATAGTTTAAGGAGAACTGCAAAGGACAAGGAGCAAACACAAAGACATAGACTCAAGACTCTTGTTTTACACTGAATGTAGTCCTTGAAAAATGCGAAATGTGTCCTTGAAAGTCCTTGAATTTTCTGTTCAAAAAAAGGTACGAGCCCTGATACCCGTTTTCAGATCCTGCCTTTAGGCAGAAATTATGTTATCATTGCTTAGATTAGAGCGCAAATAAAAAATTCTTCAAATTCATTTCGAATTCTCATATTTACCTTTCTTTCGTACTCATTTGGAATTGAAACGATAAATACGTTCATGCACTCGCGTAGTTCCCTCGAAAACCATACCCGATTCCAGACCAAAATGGGCAAAGTGTGTACTCATTTTCAGACCAAAACGGCGCAAAAACCCTACCCGATAAGGCGGCACATACCTATATAGCTCATATAAGGGAGTGTACCCGCCCCCCCGGGAAGACGCGTATTGGGTCTTTATTTCGAAGTCCGACCAAAATTTTATAGATAATTTCTTTTGTACGACCGAAATCGTGACTCAGGAAAATCGTGAAAAGGAAGCAAAACATGTACATGTAGCGGGACAGTCAAGCAGTAAAATAATAGAAACAACAATCGATTAATCAATTCAGGGTTCACATCAGGTCAATCAGTTTGGTTTGTGAAATCGTCTTGAAAGTAATACAAATGAATACATCTTCCATGACACGGTTCAAGACATTTACCTTTTTATGGCTGCTGCCATTCGGGACGTGTTCGACAGGTATCTTCAAATTAGATAGACTAGATAGACTGAAACGAGAAATCACATCATTTTGCCTTGCAGTTGTACGAAGTGTATATATGATCAGGAGCTGTAGCCGAGAGGTTTTTATGGGGGAGCGTATGAGCACCGGAGATGCGACTATCCAATGTTACAATGCGATCTGGGGGCATGGTCCACAAGAAAATTTGTTAGAAATTGGATTGTCTGTTATAAGTTGCATTCCATGCATACGGTTTGATTGCAATTGCACCTTACATCAACTTTAGTCAATAAAGATGTCAATAACACTTTTCACTAGGTTACATCACCGAGGTGTCTGCTTTCACACTTACAATAATTCTTAATGGTGAAGTGGAAACCGAGCTGATTTGACAAATTTTTTATTTTTTTATGCCTCAACGATCATGATTGATCTTCTTATAAACCGTGTAGCTTAAGCGCACTTAATTCACTGTGTGATGACAAACCTCTGAGTATCGCACATATTATTCTAACGTTAAATTAACGAATATCAATAGCAAATCGTCACCGTTTGTTAGATTGATTGCTTCAGACGCTTGCCACCCGGTTTCAATAAGCGTTCGACTTTTCATGACTTCAGTCCTATTTACGAGATAACTTTTCAAAAAAAGCAACCGTAAATCCTAAAAATTGCTGGCCGTTGGTTGTAATGACCTTCCCTGCTAGCAGAGGTCTCTCTCGACGCCTCGACGTGCGAGACCTCTGCTAGCAGTAATAACCAGGTGGCCATATCGACAAGAGTGTAAACTAAAGAAATGCATACATGGACTTTTGTTCGGGCCAGAAAAATGCAGTCGTAATTTTAACCGGAAGTGACCGTGTTAAAGGTGTTACGTCACGAGGACATGACTGTTTCAGGTCAATTTTGCTCTGAATTCATTTTCAATCACATTATACAAAATGCTCCTGTGAGAGTTATGAAGAAAATATCCGACAAATCATTAGGGAGCAATAAGCATTAATATTTAAAAACGTTGACCCAACTTCAAGTTTCAATCCATGTCCCTGTTCTTTCCATCCGTAGCGACAGACTACAGGAAGCACTTTCAATGCCTAAACATAATATATCACAATTATTCACCGAAGTGGAGGTGGCTGGTCGTGGAATTTACTGAACTGCGAAGCAGTGAGGTAAATATCCACGACTAGCCACCGACACTGAGGTGAATAATTGTTTTAGTATATACTAAAACAGTGAGATAATTGAGCACAAAAATGATGATTTTTCACTCAAATACTGTTGCCAACGATTACAATTTTGGCGCGTAATGACCGGGGGGCCACGGCCGTCGCTTTTTCTTGCCGACAATTAAAACTTTTGAAGGCATTTGTTTGAGACTCACGCCTAAGGCGTGAGAGTTGGCAGGTATAGAGTTGTGAATTCTTTTTGTATTTAAAATCATTCTATAAAAAAAGATTATTAAATTTAGTTTTAAGCTTATTTATGAACAACTCAACTAAATAAGGTAACGCAAGACTTAAACGTAATTTGCATTTGTAAACAAAAAACTTTTTCACCGGTTTTATCGACAAATTCGTGTCAAAAAGACAAAGCTTTACCTGTTAAAACTTCCAATCCGAACTTCGTTACCTTCTTCGTGTATTTCGGAAACAGCTTGCTTGATTAGTTGTGAAATTTCTTTGTTTGTTTACGGCAGCAAACCGGGAAGGCATTTTGCTCGCAACTTACGCGAGTTTGGCGTCGCTCGCTCGGAGGAACTGGAGGTGAATCAGTGAATAGTGCAGGATATCCACTGATTGAGTAGCCAATCAGAGCGCGCGAAAAACACCATCCACTGTTTTAGTATATACTAAATAGATTTAGCCTCGGCTAAAAGCGAAGCTCCCACTGAAAAGTTAAGTGACTTGGAGTGAAACAAATCTTGTATCGAGTTGATATAGCCTTATATGTACACCCAAAAAGGTGTACGGTCAAATTTAAGTGCAATTTACCCCAGTGATTGGAACTTTATGGAACTTATCTCTTGCTCGGCAGATCTGGCCAAGTCGTTGGAATGAGGCTAACATAAATCCACTCCCCAAAGTCGAGACACCAGTCGAATATGCGGACTTTAGAGGAATCAATGTTACTCCAGTTATTGCCAGAACGTTTGAAAGAATAGTGTATAACATTTTTAACAAGAGGTGCCTGGAGGAATATCTGAATAATTTTCAATTTGCTTACCGCTCAGGTGGAAGTTGTGTAAACGCTCTGTTGAAAATGCAACATACATTTCTTGCGGCACTGGATAGACGGGACACCGTGGCGGTGAGAATGTTTACGATGGATTTCTCTAAAGCCTTTGATAACGTTAAACACAATCTTCTAGTTGAAAAGCTGAAACATAGTCCACTTGATTCATTCATTGTTAACTGGTATGCCAACTTTCTCGAAGGTAGAAAACAAAGGGTGATTTTTAATAATTTGACATGCCAGTGGAAAATTGTTAACAAGGGAACAACACAGGGAAGTGTCAGTGGCCCATATCTTTTCAACATATTTTTGAATGACCTAGAGATAGATGGATACAAAGATATATCCTTGTTTAAATATGCAGACGATTCAACCGTCTTAGTCACGATTACTAAAGATTCCCCGGATGTATCTGATGTTGCCTTGTCCAAGTTTATGGATTGGACTGTTGCAAATGACATGCATTGTAACACTAGTAAATGTAAGGAGCTAATTATGCGTAAGAGAGGCAATTCAACAGTCTACCCAATGTCTCACAATATCAAACAATATAATAACATTTCTTTATTAGGCGTCACAATTCAAGGTAATTGTAAGTTTGGCTTGCATGTCAAGGCCAAGCTCCATGAAGCCAACAAGTGTTTATTTGTCATCAGAAGCCTACGTAAAGAAGGATATACACAAGATGAAATAGACCACCTCTTTAATTCAATTGTGATCCCTAAGTTATTATACGGTCTTTCAGTTTATGCTGCAAGTGTTTCCGAACTTACTGTTATACAAAGGTTTTTAAAAAGATGTTATAAGAGGCGTTATACGTCGGTCAATTACAACATATATGAACTTTTGGAGAAAAGCGACAGACGCCTTTTTTATAACCTCAAACGCGATGACCATCCACTAAAAAGCTTGCTCCCAAGGTACAAAGACTGTATTGTAAACCTTCGAAGGATATCCGTTGTCAGGCCCAGCATTAACACTGAACGTTTCAAAGATAGCTTTTTTAATAGATTAATTTTTAAATATAATCTAGCTGTGTAAATACCCCATATGTATTTTTAATCAATTTAATCTTTTTTATTCATCTTGTCATTGTAATTTTTTCTATCGATATATATTTTTACTGTAACATCAGATATGTAATTTTATCGGATGCTTTTTAATAAAGACGTTATTATTATTATTATTATTATTATTATTAATAATGGCTCTTGATCACAGTAGATAAGGCGTGGAAAACAAATCAGGCCGAATTTTTTGCGATCGACAAGTTTACAAATTCTTGCCAATAAATCTGGGTGCGTGCAAACCAATCTTTTATTTATTTATTTATTTTTAATACACCGCATCTGAGGAGAAAGAGTACTATGAGGCGCTGTTTTTATCATACAGACCTCGTACAAAATGCAGTATTTCACAATTTTTGAAGACAAATTGGAGGGGGGCGTAAGGGGGGTACTAATACCGCAATACCGCACATGGTAGCTCGAGAATACCGCAATACCGCATCAAAATTTAGCCAAATACCGAAACCGCAGTTACAAATGGGAAAAAGTTGACATTGTCAATACTACAAATCCTCCTTTCAAATAGAAACAATACTTTTATGTCAGTGTTTCCAAATCATGGTGCGTCGATGTCAAGCGTACGATAAACATAAGATTATCGCACTCGTTTAACATTGTTCCTTACATGTATGCGTTTACGTAAATGATACAACTGGAGTTTTCTAGTATTACTTTATATATTACTGACCTGGATCATAAATGGACGGAAAACAGTTGACTCTTATAAGGTTGTTTCAGATTCACAGTTACCTCGGTTCTGTGTTGAGGGTTTCAAAACGTCGACCCTGGCTGGCTTTTTGGATTCGAAGGGCACACAACACCCGGGGGGGGGGGGGAGGGTGGTACTCCCTTACAAGAGGCTAATAGGGATGTGCCGCTGGATGGGGTCGCATTTTCACCACTGGAGTGTTCATAATGGGGTCGCATTTTCAATAGATTTACTAGAATGGGGTCGCAAATTTTCGGATTTTTGGGATAGGTAGGGATTCAAATGGGAAGATTCTCCGTTAAAAAATCAGGAAGTGGTTGTTTATTAAATTTAACGATAAGCTCGCATTGACCGCATTACATTCCGCCGCTTGAAGCTAAATAATGAAGGCGGGCGCGGGCGAGGAGATTGGGGCGGGAGCTGCTTCGCCGCTAACAGTCGTGCTGCCGACAAAACTATGTAAAACTGCCATGGGGTGCTTGGTTAATTTTTGCTTGGTATGTGCCACTGGCCCATCCGAGCCCCTACCCCATTATAGTCTATTCTGTGGCCAATTATAGACCCCATCTTAGTCACTTTTGAACAAATATTTATTCTCAACTTGGTCACTTTCTATTTTTTTTAATTGATCATGTTTTAGATTGAATGAAGAACACTTTACTTTTCACCTACAATACAAACATTCTGGTACCTTTGCTAACCGTAAATATGAAGAACTGTTTTACCCCAAAAAAGCAGAACATGTGCGACCCCATTCTGGTAACTCTCTCAAAATGCGACCCCATCCAGCGGCACATCCTCATTAGCCTCTTATCAGGAAGTACCCCCCCCCCCTGCCGCCATGGTACGTAGGCTAAGCACACACGAATACTAGTACATTCTATATTCCTGCATGCACAACGAGAATGACGAGTATTAATTTTTAGATCACATCATCTTCATGGATTATCTTTCGTCACTACACAATTTATAACGACCTCACTGACCTCATTATTTGCTGGAATATCAGACTGATCACTTAGTTGACCCTTTGGATCGCTCGCCTCGAAAGTGGTGGTAAGATTGGTAGGGAGGTTAAAAGCTGACTATTCCCACAATGTCCATGAGGTCATAAATAATGCGACATGTTTACGTATCACTGGATAAAAAAGTTAATGTCGTTAATCATATCAAGTATTAACTGAAATTACAAGCCATACGATTTGTCTGCACTGTTTGCGCAATACGATCCCCGACTGTGCAACTACAGGAAGACACACAGGCTAGCTAGCGAGACCTTTTAGGATTTGTATCCTCTTGTCATGAAAAAGAAGCAGATCACCGCGACACAACGATTTTTTCACCGACTACCGCGACATAAAATTTAAACTTACCGCACACCGCTTGGACTCTGAAAACCGCAATACTGTACTTTGAAATAAAAATTACCGCAACACCGCACCAAAAATAACCCAATACCGCAATACCGCAAACCCTTACGCCCCCCTCAAATTGCATTCATTCAATATTCAGGACCATCGGGGCAAGCGTGGACTTTTAATTAGCGAAACCGTTCAAAAAATTTCCAAAATCACATATACGGCCAGCCGGTTCTAACTTTTGACAAGCGCCAAATTTGCGAAGAAATTTTAAAAAGAGTTACGCTTCAACGTGATAAAGAATTTATTGAGTCTATTTTTTATTGATGGTTTTATAACGATGTGCAACCTTAAGGAGCGTTTGATACACTCGGCATTTTGAGTACTCCGGCAAGCGATGTTTATGAACGGCTGAAAACAAACGGCAAAGCGATGAAAACTACACTTTTGAGACTACCAACAATCAATAAAGAAATATAATTCGGTAGAACATTTACAGAGACAACAATTTTCATTCACGAAAACAAATGAGTGTATTTAAGTGTCTCTAAGAATCCTCAAGTCTTTACTAGTAAGCTTAAAGATTAAGTTTATGTTTTAAGCCGCCGGTTTCCCGGGCTTGTTTGCTGTTTTCAAAGATGAACTCAGGGCAAGAAAATCGCTCAAAGCTTTCTTTCTACAGCCAAATTTATAACTAAATATTCTTCGGAAAGTCTTCTCTTTCTATCTACCGTGAATTAATATCGACTAAAGGCTTTTTAAAGTTCTGTAAGCTTAAGCTTATATCAAACCTCATACTAGGTCAGATCAGTGTCTCAGTCAAATCTTAATACAAACGTGCATAAACTAGCTTCATAAACTGCGCCGCTGGACTTCATGAAATTAGATATAAATACAATAATTACTCAGGCTTACCATATTTCGAGATGCAGCTCCTGAAAGCTATCAAGTAAGGCAAGGATCACTTGAGCCTTTATAATTCTCACACGCATCCAGCAAGGTGAAAAACAAAAACGATGCCATCCGAAATCGGATTATCGGCTTTGACAAGCGACGCATTTCTCAACCAAAAACCCAATAAACAAACCAGCCATGAATAAGAGAACACTCTTGATAGCAGCTGCATTTCATTTGGTACATCCAGTGGAAAAAGACAGTTAAGAGCCAATCTCTGTAATTTTCGAGAATCGGTTGACAGTCGTGAATTTTTGAATTTCTTCATATGTTGCTCAAATAATCTCTATAGTACACTTATTTCAAAAATCACCTTAAAACTTGTAACAGCTTTTTATTTTTTCAGGAATCAGGTAAAGTTTGAAAAACTCTAAATCGGCGCTCTTTCGAGTATGAAATTTGCGAAAATTGAGCATTTTCCTCCTCGCTCGTACATAAGAACGGAATAATATCTCTAGATGAAATCAAGTCACAAAACAGACACACATTTTTACTTTAAAATTCAGCAATTAACTTTAAATGAACCGTTTAAATGAGACTGTACCGGCCGCAAGAAGAAACACGGTTTCAGCACTTTTCAAAAATGGCAAATTTGACCTAACTTCACCATCGTAAAAACCCACTTGGTACATGCAATTTCAGTATGAAACATAAACTGTATTGAAGAATATCCTTTGCTGTTGTTTGTGTTAAAATATTTCTGGCGGCATTCCAAATGCGCACCGTCGAGATACCAAAACCTGAAGGGTATTTTGACACCAGGAAAGCGCGTGCAACAAGCAAGTTTCGACACTTGGAATATTAATCCTTTGCAAACATAAGTTACTTCGACATTTAAACCCCAGTCAGAGTTGTAACGGTTTCAGATTATATTTCGGCGTTTCTGTTCGGTTTAACATGATTCCTTTCAACTGATTTTTGCGATAAACCATAATGAAGAGACACGAATACGCAGTTCAAATCAAAGTTCGTGGAGAGGAATATTATCAAAATGCTCGCTTGTTATAGTTTTAATCTTATTGAAACCTTAAAATCAGAAAAGTTATTTACTTACCTGAACTTAAATGCTAGACGGGGTCACAGTACCGCTAACTAACTTCTGCATCAAGGCAGATTCAAAGTTGAGTTTGTGTATGTTTTCAATATGTCAACACGAGGGAAGATAACATTCCGGAAGTGCGTGACGCGTAACGCGCCGGAAAAGAAATTGCTGGTATACGTGTTTTACGGTGCAAGTCTTTGTTGTATGTTCGTATAGCATCTCGCTCATATTCAAACTTGGGTTGTGGCGCCTGTGGCCCCAGTAATGCTGAATGTATTGCGATCATAGAAAAGATGTCGTGAGTCACTGGGTATGCTCCTGACTTGTTAGTCACGTGAGTATGTTAATGATAGAAGTAAGGTTTTCTGCATTTACGTTAGGTGACCTTTGTTTGATCCACGAAATTGGCGCATGAACATAAGAGTTTTTCCTCACCACCGCTAAATGTTTGGTTCTGGGTGGCGGTGCAACAAATCACGTGGTACCGTTCTAGATCAGGCTACTGTCTGCTCATAGAGGGGTCCATAAAGGCACATTGATTGATGACTCTGTATGGCCTGAAGGAAATGATTTACGCAGACGTTTTCTGAGCGACGAAGGTGCAGCTTTTACACTCCTTTTTCGTTTCAAAATAGACGAGCACGCAAGCGAGGCGAGCGCGCGAGAGAGATCTCCTTGCGCTAATAGTCAATAAATCCCATACGGTTTTTATTTTCATACGCGAAAATCGACGATCAAAGAGAAAATAGATCGACGATCTCTAAAGAAAAAGTAGGGGGTCTGTGAACAGGCTACGAAAGTGCTTGCTATTATTTTAGTGATCTTTACAAGAGGTCTCAGGTGACTATGTTAACGTCATGAGAAGTCTACTTAGCTTGTTTAAGTTTAGCTAGAGCAAGAGGAGGAGATGAGTGGGTTGGTACACATACAAAAATTCAAGTCTTTATCACTCCACTCAGAGCTAGCAGACTTTGTTTGATCCACAAAATTGGCGCATGAAAATAGAAGTTTTTACTCACAACCGCTAAATGTTTGGTTTCGGGTGGCGGAGCACAAATCACGTTGTACCGTTCCAGAACCGCCTACTGTTTGCTCCTTTAAAAGGGGTCCGTAAGGGCACATTAATTAATGACTCTGCGCGGCCTGAAGAAAATGATATACGCAGACGTTTTCTGAGCGACGAAGGTACAGTCTTTACACTTCTTTTTCTTTTCGAAAATGGCCACGGACTTCTCCCCTCGCCCTTCGCTGCTAGGCAGTCGTTTTTGCCTGAGGGATACCACCACGAAGGAGTTTTAGCACACAGGTCTCTGATTTTCTGATTTGGTTAAAATATGATAAGTAAAATGGCTGAGACATTTTAAAGCATTTTTTCATTTAGGCGACGGATTTTGACGTTATGAAAAAGAACTTGTCAGTGAATTGGTTTATTTTCTAGCCTGCAAACAAGTGCTGGGGGGGGGGGGCGAGGAGAGCCAGGTGACTATTCCTCTTTTTAGGCGGGAGCTAGCATGTACGTGCATTCTGGTCTAACGCCATAATGTGTAGACTGGCCTTTAAGGGGCGGGAGATCAGATCGTCAACAGCAGGTTGAGGTCTAGCCAGAAGATACCCTTGCTGCAGAGGAGCAAAGTAATACTACTTTCAGTAATTTAAACATGTTAAATACTTGTATTTCGCTCATTAAATGTGTCCATTGTCCATTGTCGATTTGTGGTTTTTCAGGAATGTTCTTTTGCGGAGCATTGGACAATTTTTCTTAAACCAGTTTTTTACTCGTTTCCATTTCCCTGCTCCACCTTCATGTTGCATATGGCGTACGTGTGTACCTAAATCCCTCAATTCATACTGAGGTGATCGATAGAGAAGTCTATACGCCAAGCGGGGTTAAGATTAGTTAATAAAAACCAACGGCTCAGGAGGCTAAGTGCAATGAAAAGAAAACTAGTGTGAAACGTTTTGCAGACTCGGCTTACTCTATTTGTTTTCATTCGCTGTTTAAGTTTCGGCTTGTGCATCCTAAAATCAAGTTTAGTTCGACCTGTTTTGGGGAATATAAAATATAAAAACACTCGTGCGATGATTTATCCTTGTCTGTACAGTTGCGTGACAAGACTCAAATCACACACGGGCTTTCATCACGCAACACAGGGTTTAGTCCGTGGCTAAACGACGGAAGATTTCAGTAAACTGCGGTCACTTGCAGTTGAAACGACTGGTAAGTAAATTCTTATAGATCTCGTATCTCATTTAGAGCTAGCAAGCCGTTTCTAGCGGCTTTATTTTAGGTGCAGAAACTCGAGGTCAATATTTACACTCAACACGAAATTAGCAGCCAGAGCAGTGCTGTCTTTTTCAGCTACTTGCGTGCAATCAAATGCAGGGTTAATCTACTTAGTTTTTTTTATTACCATCAAATTGAAAAGTGTTTTCAGAAGATTTTAAGAGCTTCCCGTAATGTGCCCCTCGTTTGTGTGTTTACACTTGCGGCTAGTTTGTTGCAGCGTTCCAACGTGCGAAACTACCCTGCACGTTTCGGTGTCTCAGCGACGCACTTTTGTAATGCCGCCAAAAATTTTTTAACACAAGAAACGGCAAAAAATGTACTTTAAAATAGCGTTTGTTTCATGTTGAAATTCTATGTACCAATAGGGTTTTTTCGATGGTGAAGTTAGGTCAAATTTGCCATTTTTGTAAAGAGCCGAAATCGTGTTTCTTCTTGCGGCCGACACAGTCACATTTAAACAGCTAATCTGAAGATAATTGCTGAATTATAAAGTACAAGTCTGTGTTTGCTTTGTGACTTGATTTCATTGAGAGATATCATCCCGTTTATATGTACGAGCGCCAAGAAAATGCTTAATTTTCGCTAATTTCATACTCGAAAGAGCGCCGATTTAGCGTTTTTCAAACTTTGCCCGATTCAGGAAAAAATAAAAAGCCGTTACAAGTTTTAATGTGATTTTTGAAATAAGTGTACTATAGAGATTATTTGGGCAAAATGTGAAGAAATTCAAAAATTCACGACTGTCAACCGATTCTCGAAAATTACAGACATTGGCTCTTAAAAACATCACAAGTTGACTCAAAACTCTGTCAGCTTCAGCTGTCAAAGTAAACAACTTTCAAGATGCTGCATAAATTTTACGCATGAACTCACCCATCAAATTTTAACCAATCAGAGCATAAAAATTGGACGTGGAGCGTGACCAACACGTGACCATGGAAAGAAAAGGTCTTCCCCGCCTGTATTTTAAAAAAACTGGCTGAATTTTTGCGTCTGAGGTCAGTTTGAAATCAAAATCGTAATAGTGCGGGGGGATACTGACATAAACACAACATATTTGATATGAATTTAAAAAAAAGTAAACGTGAGCCTCAAATCATTTGAAAACGAATAAATTGTCAGCGGATAACTTCGAAAAATACTCGACCTTGAAGGGTCGACATCTGAGCCCGCAATACGGTCAGGTGATACTGGTCAGCGGATACCCTGTTTTGACAGCTGCGAATTGATGACAACATTGATGTGCAATCAGCTTCCTCCTGGGCTCGCAAAGTAGCTAGAAAGTGTGAGAGTAAACATTGGTATGCCTTTGGTGCGGACGGTCAGTCGGTCGGTCGGTCACGTGATTACCAAATTTTCTGGGATGGGTAGATTACCTTAGCTATGGGGCTCCGCCCACGCGCGCGAAGAGAACTTTGGAATACGATTTCCACAAGAGCTTTGCTGGAAGGCCATCTTGGAAACAAACAACAGCAGTACCGTTTTGCTCCTTGCTTGTACGGACCTTCGTAATAACAGCATCCACGAACGTGGTCCCAAAATCCGCTGTCAAGAAAAATCGTCGCGATAAACAAACACAAAGCAGGGATGATGAAGAAACAGCTGGCGTAGAAGACAAAGTTGTCTGGAGGACACGGGAAGAAATCCTCACTCTCTACGACGGCATTCAGGCCAAACACCAGCAAGGCGACAGTTGTGTTTCTTATGGAACCTGAGTGGTTTCACATTGGTTACCAGCGAACTAAGCGTGAGCGCCATCTTCTATTTAGGCGAGACTAATTTATTCAAGTTCGTCTAATGGTTCGCGTGTCTCAGATTTATTGTCTGATCTCGCATATCACGCGACCGACAATAGAAACCACGGAACGAGGAAGAGTTTCAATTTTTGACGATAAAAGTCAAGAATAGAAAAATATGGGTATAATTCTTCGTCCCTGACTTTATCGTTTTTAATCGTGTGAGCGCATTAGCTCAAACTGCAAAACAAAAAATCATTTAAAAAAATAATTTGGTTTTTCAATACCCATTTTTCGAATGATCACGCTTGACAGTTACTAAGGACTCGAAGTGTGTATTAACTTTTGAGATCATGAACTCTCTAATGGCAACGATCCTAGGTTACCGACAGTGTGGGATTTTTAACAAAACTGTCAAAGAGTTCTGTGATTCAAAGATTTCGATTACTATTTTCTTACAAGTTACCTACAAATAGTAAGCTGCAACTTAGTAAAACGCAATGTGCGGGAAGTTGCATTTGTCAACTCTAAAAGTTTTTTATTTTTAATTGTCGAGAAAGGGCCGACGATATTAGCATTACTTATCAAATATTGTCACACAGACTAGGAAAGAAGAGTTGTGGTTTGTCGACAACAAAATTGACGCTTGTATCATCGATGTGTACACTCTTCTTTTAGAATGTTATTTTCCGACCCAACGGACTGAACATTCTTCATATAATAAGCCCCACGGTTTCTGTTTGAGCTTCTTCGCCAGAAAATACTTTTAATTCTTTTACTTACAATTTACGTCTCTTTAATCTTTAAATAACATTTTTTATAATATATTGCATGTCTGTATGTATATTATGTTTTTTTCTTCTAGCAAATAAATAAGTAAAAATTCTTGCTTTTCTGCCGATTTGAGGCTGACAAAATTCTTGTCCTATCCTTAAATTATAGCTTTTTTCGATTTAGAAGGTATTGGGGTATCAATCATAGTACAGGTTTTTTTCATTTTGTTTGCTAGTTTTGCCGTTTACAGAAAGAAATAAGTTATTAACCGGGGTACCCAACGATGGTTTCCTCCTAAATACATTGACAACACTTTTTAGGCTATCCAGAGTACTTTTTAGAGATCTAGAAATGTATTCTAAACGGCGCGTAAAATTTGTATCTGTTTGGTCATCCTTGAGGAACTTGAGTCTTTTCGAAATTACAAAGGCTTGAGTATTATTTTTCCGACATTTCAGAAGAAATTTGACGTATTACGAAACAGAGAAATTTTCTGATTCCTCTCGCTACCACATTTTTGAAACCGAAAAGTTTAGGTTCCTTTTTTCTTCGAAAAACAGTCTAACTTGGAAAGTAAAATGTGAAAAATAAATTTCAGAAAATCGTGGGGAATTTATAAGATAAGCGTCGAAAATTGTTCGTGAATGGAACGGTCATCTATAAATTTTTAGCCGTCCTCAAGGAATAGAAAATTATAGACAAATTTGTATAGGTAATAGCATGGTTTGTAGTGATATTTGGCATAAATACCACGAGTGATATTTCGAAATTGTTATACGGAATTTCACGAGCCGTTAGGCGAGTGAAATTTGCGACAATTTTGAAATATCATGAGTGGTATTTATGCCAAATATCACGTGCTAATCATGCTATTATTTGTTTATACTACTACCCACACAAGGTTTGTAATTTTCACATGTAGGTATTTCAAATTAAGCTGAAATACCACTGCTCTAAGCCAATCAAATTGCAGAAATTACTCATATACTAGTATAATAGAGGAAATGTAAGGGCTTTCTTTCCCCAGAGACAAAGAAAACCGTCTGTAATAATGATGGTGTCCGTATTAAGCAAGTGTCCGCAAAACGGAGTTCGACTGTACATGGGAGCGTAAATCCACGGATTGACACAGGTTTTAGTGCAGAATCAGAGGGATGTAGCATAAGCTTGTTTCTTTGAAAAGAAACTGCAGAACCATGAACGTGTTATAATTTCATAACTAAACTTATATCAGCTACATGTAACAATACTATTGCTAATTATGTCATATTGTGATTCAATAATAACTAGTATTCATTTTTGCTAAAAATATATAAATTTCATAATTTTTATCATTTACTGAGACAATTGTCGATGTGTTTGTTGATATCAGAATTTTTCAATCCGCTCGCAAATTTCTCCCCACAAACAGGGCAGAGAATTTCCTTCTCCATTTGGTCCTTAGAATCTTTATCAGTCCAATTCCCAAACGAAGACAAAATGCTCGATTGCTTCTGTCGCTTAACCGCCCTTGACGACGCTTCAGAACTAGTTCGTTTCAAAGAGTTCTTTCCTTGAAGGTTCTCTTTCGAAAGGGGTTCCGAAAGGTGGCGCACAAGACCATTACACTTAGCAGCACCTTTGAAAGGTCCTTTATTTTCCGGGAGCTCTTCCTTTTCTCTTCCCTTCGATTTAAAGTATATTGATTTGACTTCCTTCTTACTTACTTTGGTCGTTGCTTGTTTGTCATCCGTGCTGTTTTTGGCGTTGTTCTCGATTTCTTGATTTTCGATCTCATTGCAGTCATTTTCCCCGCTCTTTTCCTTAACATCCTGATGTTCTGATGCACTTTTATTACTCTCAGGTGATCGTTCAACAGTCTTCGGTTTAAAGAAATTCTTTATAGTTACAGGAGGAGTAGTAGCCTTAATTAACGTCCTTTGGTTGATGGGCGTTTCCGCTTCCTCAAACGCTCGGCTGGCTTTTGATGGCTGTCTAAGAGAAGGTTCTGTTGAACTCAAAACACCATTTTGTTTGTCCTAGAAAATAAAGGAAAAAAAAAACAACAACAAAAAAAAGATAATCGTTTAAGTCAAAACAATACCTAACCCGGTTCAAAGTTGAAGCCTAGAAGCAGTAGTAAAGCATGATAAAAATTTTAACCAAATTCTCGCTAACGTCCCCAGAAACGGGGGCAATGAGAGAAGGCTGAACTCGCAGGTTATTAATAATTTGAAATAAATATCAGATAAGTAACAAGATCATGCTGCGATGTTAAAATAAAACTTATTCTCTGTTGTGTACTACGAAAACCCAGTATCCACAGACAAATAAAATCTTCAGACTTTTTCTTCACGTATAGAGAATTTGGTAAAAGATCAACTTTTGGTTACATTTTATTAAGTCTTATAACCTTTTCTCTTGGTTACGTATTGATATTATGGATCATTACACGCTTCTGGGAAACTGCCCACCTACCCCTCCCCTAAGCCAACATTTTGGCCTAAGTGAGAAGTACAAAGTCATGTATTTTTCGATGTTATTTCTGATGTTTACATTCACGTGGATAACAGAGAAAGAGCTACAGCCGAATTTTGTAGGAAGAAAAACATAAAAATTCAAAGCGGCGGTGAGACAATGAGAAATGCTAGCGGCCAGCAAGGAACGCCCAGCAAGGTGAAAATGAAAGGCAGTGAAAAATAAAAGCGAACATGAACACAGGAGACAAAATATTGGGTAAGCAGATACGAAAATTCCTCCATAAAAATAATGTGTAACTAGGAAGTTTGACGATTTAGTCCAACAAAACAGCGTTGTAGTTGTGCAAAACAACGCAAAGAAAGACAAAAAGCGTGCTGCACGTGCAAATTTGTTTTATAACATAGCGCGCGTGCTTGCCCTATATAAGTCCTATTGAGCCGCTATGAACAAAATCTTTATTTACGCACGCCCGTGCGTAAATAAGATGACGTGAGCATTTTTTTTCTTACCTGGCTGCAAAGTTGTCGTCTTTTAGTACATTTTTCGTTCTCTTTAAAATACGGAAGAAACCAGCGAAGAACTGCCCAATTTTTCTATCGGTATTGACCTTTTAGGTCCTGATCCAACAAGCAGCAAAAATAAAGCGGAATGAAAAAAAAAACTCGCAAGTTGCGCGTTTCGCAAATTTGTCGAAGACTAGCTGCAGCAAATTTTGGCCTAAAGACATTCACTGGGAACAGAACAGACACCAACTGGCCATCAACAAGGCAAAATTTCCGTTTTTATTGTTGTTTTTAAATTTGTTATGCACTTTGTTATCTCCGGACAATCCGACTGAAGCAGGAAAATTTCTCTCGCAATAACAACACAAATTACACAAGAAGACATAGATATATTACTCACAAAAGCAACTGCTGCCAGGTCCTCTCAAGAAGCCGTAATGACCAGGCAATGTTCGTAAATGAATATAAGTTCAAAGAAGGATGACAGTCGTCTTCGCTAAAAACATGCTTTCTGGATTTCGCCGAGCAAAACGTAAACATCTTTTCAGCAAATCCAAACCATACTCCACGACTTCTTACGAACATGTTAGCAGTTCAACTTTAGGTGAACTTTAAGACTCTTTTACCTTTGTTTCTGCTTAGTTTCCATTGATCGTTAACGAATAAAAAAGCAAATTTTCTTTCTCACTTTTACAAAAAGAATATTTTCATTCAAACTAGACGATTGTGGCGTGTTCGTAATCAGCCAATAGAACCGTTTGTTGTTGTGTCGCGCGTTACGAGAATTTTGCAGTTAATCAAAAAGCGAGCACTGATTTTTGTCAGCTATGTTATAAAAGAATTTGCTCATGCTTTTAGCTGTGCGTATATCGAGTTATGGATGCACTTGGGAAGTTTGGAGAGCACTCAAGAAGCTAGAGTTGCACTCGGCTATCGCCTCGTGCAACTCTTACGCATCTTTCGTGCTCTCCAAACTTCCCGTGTGCATCCATAACTCGATATACGCACGCTAAGCATGAACAAATTCTTAATTTTTGCTAATTAGAAAAAAAAGTGTGCTGCACGTGCAATTTGTTTTTTTGCTAATCAGATCTATTAAACTTGATGCCATTTTCATTGCCGTCCCCGTTTAGCATTACAAGTTTTAATTTTTGCTTGTTTATAAGTATTATTAACCAGAGCTTCGCTTTTAGCCCTGGTTAAATCTACTTAGTAAAATCCAACTAGTGATCCATTATCAATGCTGCGTTCTGATTGGTTGAGCTACTACTAGGCTATATGTTATAGCCCACTAGCAGCGAAAAGCGCGCGCTTTTTGGCGGCAAAAAAAGGATTAAAGTCTAGCTTTAACCAGCTTAACCTGTTTTGTCTCGATATTTTTGACCAGCTAGTTGGATTTTACTAAAAAAAATTATTCCTCTCGCCCTCATGGCCTCTAAGTTGATAGACCATTTGGCCTTCGGCCTCATGGGCTATTGACTCAGAGGCCATGAAGGCGACAGGAATAATTGTTAAATATTATTGTTAGGAGAAAATTAATGTTGGTCACTCTTGGGACTTAAGGTTAAGAGGAGTTCTTGATGATGACTGAGTGTGGTTATCAATCGTTCAAGGCTGCTAAAATTAAGGACCGGTCGGGGACTGTTTTTTTAACACGAGTGCTTGGCCAAAAGTGTGTGATGAGAATTTTTTACACTTTTCTTTATACAAATCGATATTTACTTACTATAACGGCGTCGAGCAACTGTTGCTCCTTCAGAAACAATGTAGCTTCCGGTATGAGTTGCTCTGGGTAACGGAGACCTACCAGCCGCTGACCGTTATCTAGCTCAACGCGGACTACTCTCAGAGATCGACTTTCCTTGCTGCAACAAAAATGAGGTGTTAGCCTTTTCATTCACGAATCACTAAATTACACAGTTTTAGAAAAGATCTCTAATGAAGCTTTTCAAGCCCTTTGGATTGAAATATCTTTTGCAAATAACAAAAGCATTGTCTGTGGTATAATATATCGCCAACACAATTCTCCGGATCAGTTCATGTCTTACTTCGAAGAAACCATCGAAAAATTGACATCTCTTAATAAAAATGTATTTATCATGGGCGATTTCAACATAGATCTATTGAAATGCGAAACATCTCAAATTCTTAATGACTTCTTAATGTCCTTACAAAGTTGCTATCTCATTCCAACAGTTGATAAGCCCACTCGAGTCCATAGGAACTCAGCTACGTTAATTGATAATATCTTTTTAAAAAACCCTGACCAAATACTTCTCAGCGGGTCAGGCATCCAAGACGTCCCTCAATAAAATTTTAATTCTCCAGAAGAAAGTGCTTCGCATGATGTATTTTACGGATATTCGTGAACACGCAGTTCCTCTATTTATCGACGCTGACATATTACCAGTGTCATTTATGTATTATAAAACTGTGGCTAATCTAATGCACGATATTAACAACAACAATTGGCCAACAAATCTGTTCAATTTATTTGAAAAAACCTCAACAATTCATTCATACTATACAAGATCATCTAGTTCAGGTAACTTTCACGTCAAAAGCTCAAAGCTGGAAATACACAAAAACTCCTTGTCTCGCTTTAAGGTGTAAAACTTTGGAATGAGATGCCTTGTCATATTAGAGATCTTCCTAAAAAGAAATTTAGGAAAGTACTTCACAGATTGCTTTCGGATATCTTAAAAAGAGAAGATGACTATATTGAGACGCCCTTAATAGTTGAAAAAGTTCGATTAATAGTTTAGTGATTTCTGTATTAAAGTATTTGTTTGTTTGCTTGTTCAGATTTAATGTAATTAAAATAAAACTGTGATAGAATATTATTTATTGTAACTTAAAATTTTAGTTTTTCTTCCTTTTCTTTTCCTTTCTTTTCCTTTCAATTTATTTTTCTTTTAACTGGTCCGCCTAGATTAGCAATTGCTATTTTGCGGGCCAGTCTATTGTAACCAATAGTCTTATGAAATAAAGTTGAAGTTGAAGTTGAAGTTGAAGTTGGAAAAAGAAAAACTGCTCGGCGAAAAGAACCAAACACAATGACACGACCAAAACTCACGCCTCGGGAACCGAAGTCGCCAGACGGACAAAATATCAACCGCTAAAACATACTGTGAATACATTGTGCGACCATTCACATATAACCTTTTTAGCAGTGCTTTGGCTTTTATAGCGATTCATGCTTTTGATAATCAGTTCTTTTGGAAGCGAAGGGATTAAGAGTTACTTACCTGAGACCAATTTTATCAGCATTTTTAGCCATGGCCATCTCCAACGCAGACAGCAAGGGAATAATCCCACCACATAATAAGTGGATCTGAGTAATGCGACAGCCGGCTGACGAACAAACAAAAACGGGATCTCGTTGAATTATTTACAGTTTCTGGGTCCCTCACAACCCACCTTAACTCTTGTTTTTCCCTAACGGGTGGCTTTAGGAAAGAAACATGGGTTAGGGGTTGGGAGGTTGGGAGTTTTTCCAGTGGAGTCATGCTTTGCATGACTCCACTGAAAGCTGGTTTCCCTATGGCAGTTCGACAGTTGTTTTCGTTCATCTCCGCGGCGGCAAGTGAAATTGTTACAGTTATAAGTTCAAATTGTTCATTCATTTCTCTCTGGAGGTCTTTCCGACGAATCGTCTCAGAAGTTCTATGGACTCTTAAGCTAACACAGTCTCAGGTGGGTATCGTTGGATTAAAAATTGTTAACTCGTTAAATCGCATAAATCGCAGCGTAAAATTCAGAAAACGGAACAGATTACTCGTGACTTTTGTTGTATTTTTTACCGCTTTGTGGACTTTTTGACTC
This sequence comes from Porites lobata, assembly GCA_942486035.1. NCBI lineage: Eukaryota > Metazoa > Cnidaria > Anthozoa > Scleractinia > Poritidae > Porites > Porites lobata. The sequence continues at coordinate 8,003,026 of CALNXK010000002.1, read as the reverse complement.
TTAATACTTTAACTCAGCTTTATTTAAAAAATCTATACACATTTCGGACCAATATTGTCTCAAGAAGTTACCGAATAATTAAAGGTTTGCGCCTACCGTAATTCGCATTTGGTTGTGCTTCGGTCAGAGGTCACGTTTTTTCGCCCGTTTTTAGTGTAATATTTACATTTGCTTGGCATTGTCAGCGCTCGTGATTTCATTTACCCAAAAATTTTATTTCGCTAATTTGAAGAAAAAAGAATGCTCTTTCAGACTAAACGAGCCTTGGTGTTCAAAGCCATGTACCAATCCGCTTTTTTAGCTCGTGAAAAAGTGCTAAATTTTGACGGTTGATAAAACGATTTTGAGTCAAGAACTTTGAAAATTTCTTTAAAAATCTCTTGTTGACCAAATCGCGAACTAATCAGTTAAAATTATAGAGGAAAGATAGTAAAAATACGAAGTGTCGTTATATTTTAGTAGCCAACTTTATTTTAAAATTTACGAGTTACTGAATACGACTCTAACTTCGCATGATTTTTGCCCATTTTAGGCCTCGGAAAGAAAAAAAATTCGTTAAAAAAATATTATTCACTCGATCGTACTTAAACCAACGATTTTGTAACTAAGGCCCATAGGGCTTTATTCTGGCTGAGTTTGAGGCCAGGTCATTTTTTTACTATTTCCACGTCTAGTTGATATTTACGCGGAGCCGCTCTTAAAAATGAAAGCTACACATTGTCTTTGCAATCGAAATCGGGCGGGCATAGTCAGTAGTTTATAAGAGGGCAGGGATGCACTTCGTCAAACTGCAAAACCTTAAAAAGCATAGAACAATGGATATGAAGTCCTTTACATTAATAATGACGTGTTTCTCGCCACTGCCTCTCAGTCAGAGTCGTACATTAACAAGTGGAATGGAAGTCAGTTTGTCCACTTTAAGACTATCTTTACTTCTGGGGCCAGGGCCCTGCATCCCTTTGTCGTCTGCTGTCAAACGTTTCTGGGTGTGGCTTATCGATACAGAACAAAGACAGTGTGTCACAGAATTCCTAATTTATAATAGTTGTTTTATATGCTAATTACTTTTATTTAAGTATTTTTCTGCTGTGTAAACTATTACGTAATTTTTTTTGTTAAAATCTTCATTGTTAGCCGTTCTATTGTTAAAAGCTGTTAATTACTGTCGGAATTTTTACTATAGTCCCTTTTGCCACACTGTACATTTACATTTGAATGGATTTGTGAGTTTTGATGTTAAGAAGGAGCCGCGTCGAGGGAAGAGGAGTGAGTGCAGAGAGCGCGCCGGAGAGAGAACGAGAAGAAGACCTTAGAAGCACAAGCGATTCCGCTGAAACCCTTTTAGTGGAGGCTTTCCTCTAATTTCACGACTAAAGAAGCCATTTGTCGGGGAAAAGCCATCTGACGTGCCATAAGAGTTGAAGAAGTAAAAGCAGAAGAAGCAGAAGAAGTATTTGTGAGTATTGGCAGCATTGTTTTAATTGTTAGGGAGTGGCTGACCGGAAAACCGAAGCCAGAGAAAGTTTGGAAAGATACAAGAGAAAGGCAACTGGAGTGTGGAGGTTTTTTTTTGGAATTATCGACGGGCTAAAGGAACGAACAAAGAACGAGAAAGTTTGGAAAGATACAAGAGAAAGGCAACTGGAGTGTGGCTAAAGGAGCGAACAAGGAACTCTGTTTATACCCAAGGCGAACTTTAAAGGAACTATTAATACGTTGGAAGAAGTTAATTTGTAAATATGTATAGGCTAAGTAGAAAAAAAATCGCTGTTAAATTTTGTGTAAGAGGTAAACTTGATTTAGTCTTTAGAAATTAGCATAATTATTACAAGTATTGTCGCAGTAGTCTTTAGAAATTAGAATAATTATCCCGTTAAATATTGTTTAGTAACGCCTAGTTTATTTTTAATCGTGGAGTTTTTTTTTGGGAGTATTGTTTTATTAAACGTTTAGAATATTATTTTTTTTTTTATGTACGTGTCTTCTCGGGTTTGTTTGTGCTATGTTTTGTCGTTAGAGAGGACTCACTTTTGTGTCGGGTTTCGTCACAGATTTTTGGTGTCAGAAGTGGGATTGCTCTTTAACGGTTTGTGTAAACGGCTCAAACGGAGACACGTATACAATTACCATATTTAGGATTTATCATGGCCGCTAGAGCCACCGATTATGACTCCTGGACATTACAAGAACTTAGGGATGAAGCTACGAGAAGACGTATTTATTTTCCACGTAAGGACGGAGTTAAGACCTTAGCAAGCAAACTAAGAACGTTTGATCGGTCAGGCCAAAGTTCGGGCGATGCGGGGGAAAACGAGAATCTTGCGGAGTCTGCTCCGGACACTAGTCTCAGTTTTGAACAAAGATTACAGCTACAGGAACGTGAAATGCAGATGCTAGAATTACGAAGGAAAATTAGTCAGGAGCAAAGGGAAATTAGGGAGCTAGAGAGAGAGGTTGAGAGAGAGAGGCGCCAGGCAGAAAGGGAGGCTGAGAAAGAGAGAAGAGAGTATGAAAGGCAAAAGTCCCAGGAAGAAGAAGAACGTTCGATTCGAGAAGAGGAGAGACTTAGATTACTCAGAGCTGAGAAAGAACAATTTGCTGCAAGAGAGTCGGAAAGACGGCAGGTGAGTAACAATGAGACTAGGGGGCCCAAATTTATAAAAATCAGAGAAATGAGGGAAAGCGAAGATATAGATGATTATTTCCGGATTTTTGAAATGACTGCAAGGGCACAATCCCTACCTGAGGGGGACTGGGTTGGTAACTTAGTACCCAAGCTAACTGAAAAGGCTAAGTCAATCTACTTAGAAATTCCTGACCCTGCCTGCCAAGATTATTTCGAAAGTAAGGCCATTATCATTAAAGCTTATCAGTTGACTGCTGATCATTATAGATATAGGTTTCGGACTTCGGAGAAAAAACCTGACGAGGATTTTGTTCAGTGGGGAAACAGGACCCGTAGGTACCTCAATCGTTGGATGGCCGTTGCCGAGGCAACAGGGGACGCAGAAAAGATCATCGAACAAATAATGATGGAGCGACTCCTTGATGCAGTAAGCCCTGAACTTAGAGCTTGGTTAAAGGAACAGGAGCCAAAGACTGCTGAGGAACTTGGTAATCTCGCCAATTTGCATGTTCAGTCCAGAAAAGGACCACTTGTTGGAGGCAGGTATGTAACAAACCGAGGTGGGGAAAATCTATGAAAAGGAAAGGTTTGGAGGTAAGGCAGCTGATTCTTTGCCTGAAGAGAAACAAAATCAAAATCAAGAAAAGCCTGCAAAACCCTCACCATCCCCTGAACAAAAGACTACAAAGCCTGAAATTAAGTGCTTCAAATGTGGTAAACCAGGACACATGTCGTTTAACTGTGGTAAGGGTCGTGGGAAGCCCTCACAGGGGTACCTGTTGTGTATGACACCTTTAACAACAGAGCAATCTGAGTTTCCTCCTTGCAATGTTCGAGGTAAAATAAATGGAAAGTTTGCACAAATGGTCGTTGATTCTGGGTGTACTAGGACTCTAGTTCACAGGAAATATGTAAACAGCTCAGCCTTGACTGGTGACAAAATCACAGTATTAACAGCTGCGGGAGAACGTCTTACAGTCCCCCTTGCAAAGGTTGAATTTGATAGCAAGGAAGGTAAACATGTAGAATTAGTTGGAGTTTTAGACAAGCTACCTGTAGATTGTTTACTTGGCAGGTCCTCCTTTGGAAAGACGCTTTCGAGACAAAATATTTTGGACCAATGGGAGGAAAACGTTCGGGCAGCCGATGCTGGTGGACAAGAGGCCTTCGTAATGACTCGAAGACAGAGAGCATTAGAAGAAGCCCAGTTGAGAGCAGATGAATTAATTGACCGAGAAAGTTCAATAGCAGTCAAAAGTTTATCAAAAAAAAAAGAGATGAAACGTGAGGGTCCAGAGGAAGGAGATCTGCAAACCCTCTTTGAGGGAAAGATACCGGAAGAGAAAGGTGAGGAGAATTCCGAGAATGATACTACTGTAACCGAACCCGGAAAGGAGAATTTTCCGGTAAACATCCTCGACCGAAATAGAAATCAGCTGATTGCAGATCAAAAGTCCGACGTAACTCTAGGGAAGATACGCCGTGAAGCGTTCCAGAAGGCACCAGAAGTATCCGATGGCTACTTTTTCACAAATGACCTCTTGTTTCATCGCAAATATCTCTCAGATGAGCATAATGGAACTAGGTATGTTGATCGTATTGTAGTGCCAGAATCCTATCGAAACGAAATTTTGCGGGTTGGACACACAATCCCCTTATCAGGTCATATGGGTAGCAAAAAAACATTGGACCGGATAGCTGCGCATTTTTCTTGGCCTGGTCTAAGTTTTGATGTACGCAAATATTGTGCAACCTGTCCTCAATGTCAGTTGGTAGCCAGGAAATTAAAGTCAAAAAGAGCACCTTTAAAACCGGTGGAAATCGTTACCGAGCCTTTTAAGAAAATCGCTATAGACATCGTTGGGGAGTTACCTAGGACAACAACTGGCTATAAATACATTTTAACTATAGTAGATTATGCTACACGGTATCCAGAGGCCATACCTTTGCGAACAACAAACGCAAAGACGGTTGCGGAAGCATTGATTCAGTATTTCTCTAGGGTAGGTATTCCCGATGAAATAGTGTCTGACCAGGGATCCAATTTCATGAGTAAGCTCTTGGCCCAGCTGTACGACCAGTTAGGGGTTACTAAGATTAAAACATCAGTATACCACCCTGAGGCAAATGGGCTAGTGGAAAGATTCAATGGAACTTTAAAGGGTATGTTAAAGAAGTTTGTTCGAGAGCGCGTGCAGATCTGGGACAAGTACCTCCCATATTTGCTTTTTGCTTACAGAGAAGTTCCTTGTGAGTCCACTGGTTATTCCCCATTTGAGTTACTTTATGGGCGTACTGTGAGAGGACCCCTCGCGGTTATTAAGGAAACTTGGTCGGAAGGGCAGTCTTCAGAAGAAAACCTGATAACACATGTCCTGGAGATCCGTAGACGACTTGCAACAATGCAACAAGTTGTTCAAGAGAATCTGAAGCAAGCTCAAGGTAAGCAGAAACGGTGGTATGACACCCATAGCTCAGAGCGACGCTTAGAGGCCGGTGATAAAGCCTTAGTTTTGTTGCCCTCCCTGGGAGTAAATTAGAGATGAAGTGGCAAGGACCCTTTACAGTCACGAGAGCACTAGAAGATGGGTTGAATTATGAACTTGACACCGGTAAGACTTGCAAGCAGCATCGCACTTATCATATTAACTTGTTAAGTAAATGGCAGAGCAGAGAAAATGGCCGCTCTAGTGATGGAAGAGTCCCCAGAGATGCCATTACCCCACGAGAATAATGTCCCCCCCTTTGGTCACGAGGAAACCTGGGAAGATGTTACAATCTCGGATGACTTAACCGAAGGTCAAAGGAGCCAGGTGAGGAATTTATTACACGAGTATTCTGATGTGTTTTCGGGAAGACCAAATTTAACGAATGTAGCTACACACAAAATTGATACTGGCGGGTCGTCACCCATCCGAAGTGTACCCTATAGAATACCTCAAAGACTCGAACAGGAGGTCAACAAAGAGATTGAGAAAATTGCTTCTGCAAAGTACATCAGTACAATTGATCTCACGAAAGGGTACTGGCAAATTCCCCTGGAGACCTCTACTATCGAAAAATCCGCATTTATTACCTCGAGAGGACTATATGAGTTTTTAGTGATGCCATTCGGTATGAAAACAGCCCCGGCTACCTTTCAAAGGATGATGTCGCAAACAGTCCTCAAAGGGTTAGATTTTGCAGACGCTTACATCGATGATGTTGAGGTTGACACGCCCACTTCTTTCCCACAGCATCTTTCTGAGCTTAGACAGGTTTTACAACGTCTGCGAGAAGCTAAACTGAACGCAAGACCCTCAAAATGCAAGATTGCAATGTCAACGGTAGATTTCGTCGGTCACCGCGTTGGTGGCGATAGAATTGAACCTCGCACAGCCCTTGTTCAGGCCATTGTAGATTATCCAAGACCCGAGACTAAGAAGCAGGTAAGATCTTTTCTTGGGTTAGTTGGGTATTACAGAAAGTTTATTCCTAGCTTTTCAGAACGAGCTGCTGTTTTGACTGACCTAACTAAAGGTAAGAATCCCTCTAAGGTACAGTGGAATATAACCCATCAATTGGCATTTCAGGATCTAAAAGCTGCTATGCAGAACCCACCCGTTTTGAGACCGCCACATTGGGAAGACGAATTCGTTTTGCAAGTAGATGCCTCGAATAGAGGTCTTGGGGCGATCTTAAGTCAGAAAGATCAGGAAGGGGAGGAACATCCTATAGCATATGCAAGTAGAAAGCTTCAGCCTAGAGAGGAAAAGTTATCCACTACAGAGAAAGAGTGCTTAGGTATTGTATGGGCTGTTGAGCTGTTTCGGTACTATTTGTATGGCCGTACTTTTAAGCTGCAGACGGACCACAACCCTTTAGTGTGGTTGAATCAGGTCCGCGATAAGAGTAGGAAGCTGCTGCGGTGGAGCATTACTCTACAAGAATATGACATGGTCATCGAACACAAAAGTGGCAAACAGAACTGTAACGTAGATGCCCTTAGCAGGGTTTAAGTAAGCTTACTGTTGTACTTTCATCGCTTGCTTAGGCTATTTTTGTCTTCACTTCCCCAAAAAATAGCCATTGTTGGGGAGGTGTCACAGAATTCCTAATTTATAATAGTTGTTTTATATGCTAATTACTTTTATTTAAGTATTTTTCTGCTGTGTAAACTATTACGTAATTTTTTTTTTTTGTTAAAATCTTCATTGTTAGCCGTTCTATTGTTAAAAGCTGTTAATTACTGTCGGAATTTTTACTATAGTCCCTTTTGCCACACTGTACATTTACATTTGAATGGATTTGTGAGTTTTGATGTTAAGAAGGAGCCGCGTCGAGGGAAGAGGAGTGAGTGCAGAGAGCGCGCCGGAGAGAGAACGAGAAGAAGACCTTAGAAGCACAAGCGATTCCGCTGAAACCCTTTTAGTGGAGGCTTTCCTCTAATTTCACGACTAAAGAAGCCATTTGTCGGGGAAAAGCCATCTGACGTGCCATAAGAGTTGAAGAAGTAAAAGCAGAAGAAGCAGAAGAAGTATTTGTGAGTATTGGCAGCATTGTTTTAATTGTTAGGGAGTGGCTGACCGGAAAACCGAAGCCAGAGAAAGTTTGGAAAGATACAAGAGAAAGGCAACTGGAGTGTGGAGGTTTTTTTTTGGAATTATCGACGGGCTAAAGGAACGAACAAAGAACGAGAAAGTTTGGAAAGATACAAGAGAAAGGCAACTGGAGTGTGGCTAAAGGAGCGAACAAGGAACTCTGTTTATACCCAAGGCGAACTTTAAAGGAACTATTAATACGTTGGAAGAAGTTAATTTGTAAATATGTATAGGCTAAGTAGAAAAAAAATCGCTGTTAAATTTTGTGTAAGAGGTAAACTTGATTTAGTCTTTAGAAATTAGCATAATTATTACAAGTATTGTCGCAGTAGTCTTTAGAAATTAGAATAATTATCCCGTTAAATATTGTTTAGTAACGCCTAGTTTATTTTTAATCGTGGAGTTTTTTTTTGGGAGTATTGTTTTATTAAACGTTTAGAATATTATTTTTTTTTTTATGTACGTGTCTTCTCGGGTTTGTTTGTGCTATGTTTTGTCGTTAGAGAGGACTCACTTTTGTGTCGGGTTTCGTCACACAGTGTTATATCGGTTCTCCACCCTAGGCCAGTTCACAAAATATCAAGAGCTTTCAAACTTTGGAGCCATTGATATGACGTCATTTGAATACAAGGGTCATACTTATCTGTCTACTCCTAATTTTGAAAATAACCAAAGGAACATTGAAAGTACGGTGTACAAGTGGATCTAAAAATAAATGCTTATACATTTACAGTCTCACCTTATTGTTGTGAGGTATTTGAAAGTTATTTTAAGATTTGTTTCATCAGTTTAGTCTGGATTTTGTCCACATAGGGATTTTCCTGTTTTGATCTTTTGTTTTCATTTGTACTTGAATTTATGCTTAGCTCGCGAATTTACTTTATGTCCTTTTAGGAATATTCTTTGCTTGTTATTGTCGGATGTTAGTTTTTCATAGGTGGTCGTGTTTTTTATGTTAGACCTGACCTTGGTTCATTAGTCTCGTTGAAGTTCCTGTTTGGGTTTGTTAACCAGCGTTTTAGGTTTTTCATTGGTTTGTAGCTTCTTGCCGATCGCAACCACATAGGTTCAGTGATACCAAAACATAACACATGCACGCCTTATTTTATTCCCACCACAGTCACGAGTTAACCCAAAACATGTCCAGCTTTGGCTGTAAAAACCGCTACTATACGTGTACCAGTTAGGAGAGTAAGGATTGAGTAGAGAAGAAGAGTAACAAGCCTTAAGATTAAGATTCTTAGCAGAAGTCAAAGAAGAATAAAGACCAAAATGTAAATCAGATTCCTGCTACCTCAAACGGCCACTATTGTAAAAGGCGCAGGCAGGCGCTTAGATCATCCCGGGGGTAGAGAGGGGTTACTCCCTATAAGACCTATACGAGGAGGCTTCGCCCGAAAGGGGTACCTTTTTCGCGTTTCAGGTATATTAAAGGGCAGTGATTTCACTACCTAGTTGAAGTATATGAAAGGGTAGGGAAATCTGTTTTTTCTGTTGATAAAATAGCCCCAGCTGGTCTAACAGGTACATTTTATGGCTGTATATTGTTTATGGCTGGTTTTCTGATTTATTCATACACATTTAAACCTAGATTAACTGACTTTCTTACGACCTTAGACAATAGGTTTCCTATTATAGGTATTTCGGAGACCTGGCTAACGAGTAATCCAGATGGTGTTCATATTGACGGTTATAGCTTTCATCATAAATGCCGGGCGGATAAACATGGAGGTGGAGTTGGGATCTTTCTTAACAGCTCTATTAAACGCACAGCAAGGGATGATTTAAGTTTTTTTGACCCTGAAATTTTAGAATCTGTACTTCTAGAAATTGATCAGCCCCATCAAGGGAATATTATTGTTGGAGTTATCTATGGGCCTCCAGGAACAGATCCTGTTAAAACTATGTCCAAGATGAGTGAACTGTTAGCTAAAATTTCTAAGGAGCCTAAATCATGTTACCTCTTAGGAGACTTTAATTTTGATCTTTTAAAATACCAACAACATTCCTCGACAAGTAAGTTTTTAGACTGTATGTTTTCCCATAGTTTCCTTCCACTTATTTCACAACCGACACGAATTACATCTCATACTGCCACTCTCATTGACAACATTTTTACCAATCACCTTCCTCATGCTGCCATAATTGGTATCTTTTTTTTACCGATATCTCTGATCATTTACCTATATTTACTTTGTTATCACAGGCTAAATCAGTAAGTCCAAAACTAGGGTAATTAGACGTCACTCAGAATGTAAATAAGTTTCAGGCTGAAATTGAAAACTTTAATTGGGACAATTAATAAATAAATTTATATTAGTATCATGATCCCAATGAAGCCTAGAATTACTTTATTTATAAATAATTTATAATGAAATTTATAATTTATTTTTTCCTTTCTCCTTAATATCAAAAAGGAAGTCTAAACTGTTAACTAATCCCTGGATAACTCAAGGTTTGCTTAAGTCTATCAAGACCAAAAGTAAATTGTACAATGCTCTCTTACGCAATCTATCCTCACTGAATCATGTTCAATATAAACAATATAGAAATAAAATTAACCATCTTTGAAAAATATCTAAATGCAATTATTATGATTGTAAAATTGAATCAACCAAGAACAATCTAAAAGCTGTCTGGAAACTTTTGAACACTATTATCAACAGGCGTAAAATTAAATCACCAATCACTAAACTTTAAAAAAGATGGTCAACAAGAAATCAAGGACCCGGTCTCATTGCTCATAAATTTTGTGAATATTTTACCAACTTAGGTCCTACTCTTGCTAAGAAGATTCCTAATTCAACCTTCTGGTATCGGGGTTTTTTAGGGAACCAGATACTTGAATCTTGTTTTCTTAATCCAGTTTCCACTGTGGAAATTAAGAGACTGGCTACCTCATTTAAAACTGGGAAAGCTTGTGGTTTTGACAATATTAACATGTCTGATACTAAATCCAATGTCAAAATTTTATCTATCCGACTTTGCTTCTTAATCAATTTGTCTATTTCTACTGGCATTGTCCCTGATAAGATCAAAATTGCAAGAGTTGTTCCTGTTTCTAAAAGTGACAATTCTTCCCTATTTTGTAATTATAGGCCAATTTCAATTTTGCCCTGTTTTTCTAAATTTTTTGAGAAGGTAGTTTATAATAGGCTAATTGATTTTATCGAGAAACATAATATGTTATTTTCGCATCAGTATGGCTTTAGATCTCAACATTCTACCAGTTTAACTCTCATTCAGCTAGCTGCATGCAGCTTATTGATGAAATCTCCTCATCTGTAGGTAACAAGGGGTACTGTGCTGGCATTTTTTTAGACTTGTCTAAACCTTTTGATACAGTTAACAATGCAATTTTAATTAACAAGCTTGGAAACTATGGTATAAGGGGTCTTGCTCTTAAATGGACGTGTAGTCACCTCTGATCGAAAACAGTATGTTGAATGTAACGGTGTGGCTTCTGAGTATCTGACAGTTAAATGAGGTGTTCCACACCGTTCTATCCTTAGTACTTTATTTTTTCTTTTCTACATTACTGATATCCATCTCTCATCAAGTTTACTTGAGTTTATACTATTTGCTGATGACACCAATGTCCTTTTCTCAAAGGCTGATTTCAATATGTTACAAGATATCTTAAATTCTGAACTTGAGAAAGTGTCTAATTGGTTGACGGCTAATAATTTTAAAAAGTCACAGTAAACATAAAGAAAACCGACCTTTATTTTTAAGGTGCGCAGAAAACAATTACCCTCTGTGCTTTTTGATATAATTATAAACAACGAAACTATTGAACGTAAGTCACATACTAAATTTCTAGATGTCTATGTTGATGAGAATTTAAACTGGAAAGAACATGTTAACTTAATTGCCCGTAAGGCCTCCAAATCTATTGGTATTATAACAAAAGCCATGCAGATTCTGCCTTTCTAAGCCATCGTTGCGTACCCTATATTTTTCCCTTGTCTATCCTTACCTGCAATATGGAACCATTTTTGGGGGGTCTACGTATAAAACTACCTTAAATAGACTTGTTGTATTGCGAAAACGTATCATAAGAGTAATCACCAAGTTCTGTTTTGATGCCTCCAGTGCTCCATTATTCTATGAGCATAATTTTCTTAACTTAAGTAATATCTATATGCTACAGATCGGCTTGTTTATGTTTTCCTTTAAGAATAAGTTACTTCCAGTAGGCTTCCATGGTATGTTCTTATCTAGTTCTCAACTTCATTCTTATAATACAAGAAATGCCATGAATCACAGATCTCAATTTTCTAGAACCAATTTTAGGAAATTCACCATAGCATATCAAGGCCCAAATTTTTGGAATACCCTCCTTGCTGAACTCAAAGGCGAATCTTCAAAAAATGTCTTTAGAAAGAACTTACATAGATTTTTAGTTCAACAAGCTAATCTGTCCTAATTATGTCCATGTTGTTGATTAATAATTTTTTGTATAGCCTAGTTTTTCTTTTGTGTGCGTCTGTTTTATTTTTCTCTTTTCCTACTTAATTTTTAGACTATTATTAACTAGAATTTTCTTTTTCCTGAACTATTAATTTGAATCAATAATTAGATACCCTAAATTAATTTGTTATTGTTGATTGATAATTATACCTCTTAACCTTATTACTTATACTGAGCTTACTCTTGCCATTTAGTATACTTAAATAACCCAGAATTTTGTTTGTAAATGGGTAGCCTGAATGGAATAAGCCCCATGGCTTTCTATCCGAGCTGCCCTGCCACTTTTAGTGGTAATCTGATCAATAAGTAAATAATTATAAGTTGATCTTCTATTTTTGTTATATTTTTGAGAAAATGACACTTTTCAAATGATCCATGTAGAAGAATGCAAAAAGGAATTTTTTTTGATAGTGTGCAGAACATTCATTGACCCAAGTAGGGCCGCCCATCTCTGAGTGGGCAGTGCAAAGGCTGTTTATCCATCCTTGAGTGGAAAAAATGGTGCTTGTGTCCTCCTATTTTTTGTTAAATTTTGATAAAATGACATTTTTCAAATGATTCATGTAGAAGATTGCAATAAGGGAATATTTTGATAGTGGGCGGAAGATTCATTGACCCAAGTATGGCCCCCCATCTCTGAGTGGGCAGTGCTGAGGCTGTTTATCCATCTTCGAGTGTAAAACATGGCGCTTGTGTCAATGACCTCCTATTTTTTGTGTCGCGTTTTTTTCTTTCAAGGCTGCTCACAATCAGAGATAAATCTACACATTTTGCCGGTCTTTTCCAGTTGATTTAGTATTCCAAAGCTGCCAAGGAAGCGGGAGCGACGAAAGCAGACAGCAAAGTACTATGCGTAAGACTTGAGTCACGTGAGAAAAATCATAATGGCGTGTCACGGATCGGTTTATCCTTTCCCATTTAAAAAAATAAAATGTTCATAGGACTCGGAGAAATTAGATTAACTAGGGTAAAGAAAGAAAGGTAGTCCAACTGAACAACTTGTCGTTATATTTTTATTTTAAGTTCGTACTTGCAATCGTAATATAAGTTTACATCGGGCTGAATTTATATTTTTTTTGTCTTAGACCAATCTTATCAACCACTATTTTTCATCGTCCAGCTACATTTTAAGTCGCCACCTGCGACCTAGCGACCGCCGGGTTTCAGCCCTGTTAATGGTCTTCTATTTTTGTTATATTTTTGATGTGACATTTTTCAAATGATTCATGTAGAAAATTGTAAATAGGAATTTTTTTTAGTGTGCAGAGCATTCATTGACCGAAGTAGGGCCGCCCATCTCTGATGGACAGTGCCAAGGCTGTTTATCCATCTTTGAGTGGAAAAAAAATGGCGCTTGTGTCAATGATCTCCTATTTTTTGTTAAAGTTTTGATAAAATGACATTTCAAATTATCCATGTAGAAGATTGTAGTTAGGGAATATTTTTCATAGTGGGCGGGACATTCATTAACACAAGTAGGGCCGCCCATCTCTAAGTGGCTAGTACCAAGACTGTTTATCCATCTTCGAGTGGAAAAAATGGCGCTTGTGTCAATGATCTCCTATTTTTGTAATATTTTTTGATAAATTAATGGCCATTTTCCTATTCATTAATGAGGAAGATTGTAATTAGAAAATATCATGTTATCTGCGGGATATAGCTGTTTATCCGTCTAGGAAAAGAAGAAAAAAAAACATTTTTTATATTTTTGCCAAGGCTGTTTATCCATCTATGAGTGGAAAAAATGGTGCTTGTGTGTGTTAATGATCTCCTATTTTTTGTTAAATTTTTGATAAATTAGTGGCCATTTTCCTATTGATTCATGAGGAAGACTGTAATTAGAAAATCTGTTTTTGTTATCTGCGGGATATAGCTGTTTATCCGTCTAGGAAAAGAAGATAAAAAAAACATTTTTATATTTTTGTTGTATTTTTGATAAAAAGATGTCATTCAACTTATTCATGTGAAAGGTCACAATTAGAAAATATTTTACATACAACTGTAGTTTGAACAACATCCATTTACTTAAGTAGAGCCGCCAATCTTTGAGTGGACAGAACCGAATCTGTTTATCCATTTCTATATTTGAATGAAAACAATTTCAACCAGTAGAGAACTGTCATCAAAGGCACTAGGCATGACATAACACTTGAGGCGAGAAATCGTTATTTTCATATTTAACCCAGTTTTTCTGTTCTTTAACCTTTTAAGGTATGACCATGATGGAAATAAGAAAGTGGAGGAATTACTTACGAAAGAAGTGCGAGGAAATCTCGGAAAAAAAAATAGGTCAAGGCAGAGATAAAAGGTATGTATACGTTGTTCTAGTAACCAAGATACATATACTGTACATTTAGAGAGGGGACGAGTAGAAGGTGTAGGCTATCATTGCTTGCATTTCCCAGGTGTGCCCTCAAATAGCTGGATTGCTTTATCACAGTATAAAAAAATATGAAGTGTGCTTACTTTAAATACTTTCTGAAATAATCCTTTTTCACACAAGATAATAGCATATATTCACCCCATTTCCTAAATTTTCCAGCGGCAATTTTTACGTACTGGCGGAGCATCCGGGATGATGCCATAAGAAGGAAGAATGGAAAACTTCAGGAGCACAGGATCATGACAAGACGCCGACTGAGAGTGAGATGGGTGGGCTAGTTTCACAATAAAAATCATAGTTTAATTACAGTAACTAGAAAACTAAAAATTGACGTACACTGTATTCTTATATTTAAGGGACTACGACAACAGGATTTCGTGGGTTATTGGTCAAAATTATGTTAAAATCACTGGTCCAAAGAAAAATTTAAAATCCATTCTTAAGGAGAAACAAACTATTACCAAGAAATATCTATTTTCCAAGACACGCGGAGAGAGCTTGAAAAAATGAGCCAGATGTGTAAAATTGCAATTCATTTCCATTGTGGCCATCCTGAACAAGACAGTCGTTAACAGTTTTAGCTTACTATTAAAGACGGCAATTGTTAACAAAAACGGGCCATTATATTTAGTTTTCCCTCCACACCAATTGCAATATGTGATTTGGCTTTCCAAAGGGATGATTCAAATCATGACATATATCTACCACTTTCAACGCCAGTTTTCACAAGCGTCGGAGTCGTGGTGGTACAAAGGCCGAACGTTCATCTAGTCCGTTACAAACTCTGCTTACGATCTAGCAAAAAACTGCATTATATTGTCGAAGTTGCAAGTAAAAGCGGAATAACCAATTAAACCAGTAACAATGCATGATATTCCTTTGTTCTTGGTCTTCAGACAATGGCATATCGTCAAGAAATGGTGGAAAAATCCACTCTCTCCCAACAGGACAAAGTAAAAAATAAGTGCACTCTAACAGTTGGAAAATGCCGTGGAGTTTATGTCCTCAGAGGAAAGCGAGGAAAGAGAAGCAGAAGAAACATTGAGTGGCCCACCAGGAAGGCACATCAAACCACTTCGGTGGGAGACAACTGGGTTAAGGAACATTAAGGTTGTCCTGGATGCCACCTATCAGGCTCGCATGAGAAAAAGGAAAAAAAGGACAGCAGCTAAACTTTCTAGAATAGCTGACCAAAACATGTCAGATAGGCCACTCCTAAAAAACTGTCCTTCTTGGGCAGGGCGCGTGGCCAATGGCATAATTTGATTTTACATAGAAATTAAGGTGGCTCCTTATGGTGGTGAATCTCATGAACCAAAATTGCAAGACAAGTCTTAATGTCCAATCGGACTCAATTCGAGCAAAACTTTTCGTGTGACTTTGCATACTTCATAAATGGCGTCAAGATGACAAGGAAACGTCGATTTTATTCGCGTTATTTTTTACTTGTTTCTCTATAACTAAACCTTTGCTTGTAAGTCGACGAAAGCTTTGTTTATACACTTGGGAGCCACTTTAAATATTTTTTTATCACTCTGTCTTTGACATGTTACCTAGAATATCCTGTTACTGCTTATGGATCCCGTTTTGATAATTTTGTTACAGTTGTGAGTTGATGATTATTTGTTTAATGCTACAAGGACCTAACATCATCACTAGTTACAGTAAATCAAAAAGAGGTTAAAATTGTCTTTTGGCCTTTGTTCCTTGCAGCTCAACATTGGGCAGAAACGGTAATTCATAGACCTAGGTAAAATGTCAAACACAGGATCAAAGATTTCAATTTGAGCAGATTGGCCGCTGTCGATCGACGTGCGTCAAATACTAAACATGAATTTTATTGGCTTCCAAAAAAAATATTTCTTTGACACTTAACTACATGAAACAAACAGTTTTACATTGTATTTCTGTCCCGACAATTGCGACCAAAACAAACTTTTGAAGCAATGAAATATGGCCCGCTAAATTGACCAATGAAAGTGCGCGTACTGAGAGATATTCTTTATGATAATGAAATGTACTATCTTAGCAGCAGTTTTTGCTTTAAAATGTTACTCTGACTACATATGTACACACATTTACAATCAGATGTGACATACGGTATATATAATATGACTTATAAAATTCCTAGTTACTAAATTTCTCTTTAATTAATTGTGAAAATACATAGCTTCTAGTGAGACGGGGGAACAATGACAATGCTTTATTTACAGCATAAGAGAATATTTCGTTACAATCACTGAAAAAAAAAAAACAACAGCAAAATCGAAGAGTACAAAATAATACACTACTAGGTTTACAATACAATGTCAATTATCGGTATATAATTTCCATTACAGTAATCTAAATTCTCTGTAGTACTTACACTAGACACACTAGTTTTCTAACAATAATTTTACTTAGAGTGATTTTACTTAACTCGTGAAACAGTATCTAGCAATTAGTGACAAGTAGTTACAAGTAAACAAAAGAAAACAATGAGATTAGAGTATCATACTACGTAGTAGTCTACTATCTATTTCACGGGTTAAGTAACATCACTCTACAATATTAAAATACTTTAATTTATAGTATCTAGATTACATATTTGCTACTGTGTATGTTTTAAGAATACAAACTTTTTATAAAAGTGATTATGCAGTAAAATATAATTTTTAATTTTAGATTTTAATGAAACTATGCAGTATATCTATATCACGAGATTTGATTTTGGATTGATGTAAACGCTTTTCAAACTGGCAAAAGTAGTTTCCAGGTCAGGCGGTCCCATAGCTGACTGTGTCCCTTTAACGTTTAATGATCCCTTGTTTGCATTTAAGATAACACAACAAATCAATTCATGGGCTGCACTCCCTGGAAGAGATGATAATTTTTTATTCCACTATTATGTCATTTTACCATATAAGGTCAAGAGAACGTGCAAAATACGAGGCCGTAATACACTTTAGTGTCCTGGTTTAACGGGTTTACAATAGGGCGAATACCGGTGGATGCAAAAGGAGCAACTATGGCTGACAGAATCAGATGTTTTGGATACCCTTACAAGAAAACAGAAGCCAAGATAACATTTTTCTTTTGCAGTAAGATAATCAACCTCTCATTCAATGGTTTGGCATGTGATACGCGCGAACATTGTGCTCATTGTTAACGTTATTCTCACAGACGGAATCAAAATGTTTCTGAATACTCTTGCCAAAAAAATAGAAGCCAACTGCAAAATAACTATTTTTTTTGTGGTGGAATGATAAACTTCTTATTCGATGGTTTAGCATACATTAATACGAGCGGACATTTTGCTCATTGCTCGTATTTTTCCTCTCCCCTGGGGGGCTCGGAAAAAATACTACGCAACTCGCAAAATACCCACACATATCATATGCTAAACCATCGAGTAAGTTGTATATATACCAAATTGCCATAGGTTTCAAAATCCTATCAGAGCACCCCAGCCTCTGAGTACTTGCGCTCAACTTCAGGAGAACGCAACCTAAACTCAACCCCCGAGAAGCCTGAACAAGAACATTTAGCAGAAATTTTTGTAGTTTGGAAACGTTTTGGAAGGGTGGAGACGTAAATACGTCATAAACAGGCTTCTCGTTCCCAGAGCCCGTAATAGGTGACATTGGTCTTTCAGGGCGAGGTTCGAGAAAAAATGCGTTTAGAAATGCTACGGGGAAAATTGAGAACACTCAATTCGGATAATTTACGATTGAAACGACAAAAATAGTCAGCTACTCATACTGTTAGAGTGTAGATCTAGGCCAAGTAATTGGGAGGCGATCGAACATTTTGAATTCATTTTGGTGAACTGCACTTTGGAGAGCAACTGTGTGATATCTCAGCATCCTGATACGTGTTCTGCTAAAAGAACAATTCAGTTAATTACAAAGAGTAAGAGACTCGATCATCAGCCTTTTTGTGCACCCGTAAGAGCTACAATAGTTTAAGTTTTAAAAATGCTGTGTTGTGTTCAGCTCGTTAGAGGAATAAAAATATTTACTTTATTGTTTAATTAATACCCAGATCATTCTTGTATGTCACCTTTTATATTTATTAAAACAGCTACTTAAGGTATTTACGATACTGCGCTGATACTTCGGTATTAATAAAAACAAATGTGGCTTTGTCAAACCCTTCTCCTTGATTTAACTCGTCCCCACAGTTCACTGAATCATATAGACTTCTTCATTTAGTGACATTCATCTGCAGCTGCAATTCCAAAGGTTACTGGTAGCTGAATTTGCAATTTTTAAGTGACACCTCTTTGCTTAAAATCACTACTAAAAAATAAGTGGCATATCCCCATGAAACCTGAAAAGCTTGTGACATGGGTACTTCCAGCTTCTCCACAGCTGTTCACATCGTCTTCAATATGAAGTATTAACCTACAATTTTCCACTTACTAATGGGTAAAGCATGTAAATGAATAGATATTTTGGGAATAGATATATGAGAAGAGTAATATCTGTGTACGCTGAATATTTAAAGGAAACAAATATTAACTTACGTCAAGAGATCATAATCTTAGGGCTCTTGCTTATGTTAAATGAACAAGTTGATTGCTGAAACGTTATGTCCTCAATTACGAAAAGGGACAAATTTTACCTCGTAAAACTGTCCAAAATCCATTAGTTGACAATCGCATAATAAAAAGCACCTGCATGAATTCTTTTTTTTTTTTATCTTCCTTTTCTGAGACAAAATTTTACCGTACCTATCATAGAGTCTCAATAGCTAAGGGGACGTAGAATCGTATTCTTCATCAAATCTCTTTCGAATGAAAGAAGAGTGACAAGTACAATATTTGTCTGCTCTAATATTGGGAAGGAAGAAAGCGTCGTTACTCCAGGTAAGAGTATATTTCCTGAGTCTCCTCTCCCTACAATTGCTTGATATGAAAAGATAAAAAAATACGACTTCTTTACAGTACTCCGATAACGACAATTCTTTTCTAGTTTCCTTCTTCGACTAATCATTGATCGAGAAATGTTTCGCTATAATTGAATGTCTCCTCAGATCATACATCTGATGCTATTATGATCACAACCGGACTGTTCATGTCACTCCTAGTGGCAGTAATAAGGAGTTATTCTGGTATGTATGTTTATTTGTTATTTTAGTCATTTCCATTTTTAAAATTATAGAATAACTGAGTAGCTTCTCAGGCGCTGTTTGCTCATCAAAAGCAATGGGCGATGAGAGCATTTTTTAAGCTTTCGTATTATGTGAAGAATATATACCAAGCCTCATTCAATAATTGTTAAACAGCTTTAGATATCAACTAATTACTTTGCTCAAAACACCAAGATCACTGACTGTGAATATGCTAACAAAATATGCACTAGTTTCGGTTTTTGTGATATCCGGAATTATCTCAGTCTTGGTAAGTGTAAGTTGTTGTTGTTGTTTTTTTTAGAATAATTTTATTTGCTTTAAACAAAAATAATTACAAATAATATTTGTAACTATTTACGCTATTTTCTATTTTCACAGCTGGCTGAAAGTAAAAAACTAAAATAATAAAAGAAAGGAAAGAAAAAAGAAAGAAACTAAATTAAAAGGAAAAAGACGCTAACCTAATGATCATGAGTCAGTGAAACAGTACAGCAGTACAAGTGTAAGTGATGAGACTTACCAAGACCTTGATTCCGGATATCACAATAACCTCATCCAATACTTATTGTTCATTTATTTATTATACATCGAAGTTATTTCTACGTTTGTGATTGGCCTAAATCCCACAGTTATTACTTCATAACCAGCTAGCGTTGACCAGATGTGGAAGATGTTTGCGATATCCGAAAAAGTGACTTCAATAATACATAGTAATCGCCAGAATAGAAACTGCAACCGAGGAGCCCTAGGAAGAGTTTGCGTTGTTTTTGTAGAGCTTACAAATAATAAAACTGTATGAAATGGAGGGACATTTCACACATTTCGCGAAGAAGAAATAGCCGAACTACTACCTAAAAACATAGCAAGAAATGCAAGAATACAACTAAACGGATGACATCTGCTATTGAAAGAATATCTGCCAGACTACTGCAACATTCTTCTGTACCCCGAACTTGTCGCGAAACGGGCAAATGAAGACAAGCACCTAACTTGTACATTCATCGAGTTAAGCATTTTCAGTTTGTTTTAAAAGCTTTTTTAAATGCTTAAAGGGATTATTTTGAAGGAAAAATAGAACGATTATTGGATTTGGTATTAGTGATAATTCTTAAGATCGTGAAAGATTTGAAAAAAAGTAGATTGAGTTTGATCGTGCGGGTGAACGTAGTCCTGAATAGGACTGTTGTTGTTGACAGTCATGTCAACAACAACAGTAGTCGTATTGGACTACGTTCGCCCAGACGATCCAAGTCAACGTACTTTTGAATTCTTAAGATCATACTCAGCCTCATCCAGTAATTTTTCATTATTGTTTAAGTCACATACAAGAGTCACAGATGCCTCAATTTTATCCTTTTTAGCTTTAGAATGCCCTGAAAAGTGGACCGAATTCGAAGGCTTTTGCTACAAGGTTATGGATAGGTTAGGTTATCCGCGGAGATTTGCCTGGTCAACAGCTTTAAGAGGGTGTATTGGGTTTGGTGGAGACCTGGTAAGCATATCCAATGAAAAAGAAAAGAAGTTTGTTCATAACTTGTCTTTCAAGGACACAGACCGCACTTCTGTGTGGATTGGGTTGGCGTTTCGGCATCAAACGGGCGGATACGTATGGAACAATGGAGAATTGTTTAACAGTTCTGTTTCCGTCGAGTGGATCGGCAACATGTCAAGACGTTTTTATGAAAATAAATGCGTCGAAATCTTGAAAAATGGCTGGAAACTCTCGAAATGTTGCAAGGAAAACGAATATTTCATCTGTGAGAGACCCAAAGGTGAGTTGCTCCTGCTGGGAACTTGGCATTAAAAATGTTGGGGAGGCTCCAATCGTACCAGGTATAAGAGAAGCACAGGTAAAATTTGATCACTTGGGGCGCTTTCCAAATACTCTAAAATGATCAGCTTTAGAGCTGTCTCATTATCATGTGAAGGAGGCTCGCACCCATTTTTTGGCCCTTCGAGTTTGATGTTCCATAACTTTGGCTGTAGTGCATGTATGGAAAAGCCACAAATTGAAACAAGATATCGAACATTGAATTTAATTTTGGGGTATGTTTTGTTGACATCGCCACTTCCCTAGCAACAGAATAACGATCACATGAAATCTATTAATTAGTCATTTTCTCTAAATCTAGCAATAATCTGTGAATCCTCAAGTGTGCTAATAGTTTAGACCGTTGTCTTAGCCTTAAAAAGATTGAAAAAATCTATCAGAGCGTTTTTGGAATATAATTTTCTAAAAATTTTACATCCCCCTAAAAACGATTATTATTATTATTGGGCTCAATCTGTTTGCTCTGTTAATATTTGACAAATTAGGTCCATTGGCTTGTTCTACTGGGTGGTTTCTTAATGGAGTATCTTGCTACAAAGAAAATAATAAAGATACCTGGGAAGGTGCACGAAAGGAGTGTACTGCTTCTGGAGGCGATTTGGTAAAGATAAATAATGCTAGAGATGAGAAGCACCGATTTTTGATTCAGTTCATGGAAAATATTGGTCTGAAGAAAACAAAGATAAATGTAAGTACCGAGTCATAGAGCAGGCTAAAGGCTTGGGAAATTCATAATAATAATAGATTTCAAAGTGGATGAGGCGAAATTACATCTTCTTTACTCACAGCCTAATTTGCATAAAGATGTACCTCAACATCATCAGACTTGGCAGTAACATAAAACTTAGTTTCCTTAACTTATTGGTCACTTTAAGTTTGAATTTTTTGCGTCACGTGACCTTTTATAACACTTTTCTTACGCAAAGAAAACAGTGAAAATCGGCCGCCGAGATGACATATAACTAAACCGTTACAAGTTGAGAAACCAACAAATTTCAATGGTTATCCCCTTTAAAAGAATCTGTCCTGAATGGCCAACTACATTTTACCGTTAAAGAGTAATTGCCAAAAATAGGTCACGTGATCTTTCTTCATTCAGGACATGGTTTGTATCTATGCATCAATACCTTAAATACAGCATACTTATTTGGCCGCCACAATAATCAAAGAAAAAACTGAGGATTACTTATCGTAAGCTGCATAAAAAGTCATAAGGAAATCTGATGACTGGATTTTGCGGAAACCTACTAAAATAAAACTTTAGGCTTGTTTATAAACATCCGTGTTGGCATGGCAACGATCGAATCTCTTGCGTTAACGAGAGAAACTTTAGCCTGCTTTTTACTAACATAAGCATAAGCACAAGTACATGTGTAAGCAAGTGAAAACACCGGCGACATAAGCATAAGCATAAGCACGAGAAGAACGGACGTGTTCGTTCTTCTTGTGCTTATGCTTATGTCATAGCTTTGACTAGTGAGTACGGGGTCGACATAACCACAAGCATAAGCATAAGACATCGTCTTCGTCTGCCATCTTGTTTATCATCGGGTTGAAGAAAGCTAGTATCGAGAACTGAGTCAAATATGCCATTTTGCGGGTGCGTAATTTGTACTTATGCTTGTAATTATGCTTTTGCTTATGCTTATGCGGTAGTGAAAACCAGGCTTTATGCTTTACAAATCTTTTGTCCTTGCCAAGTATTCCAATGATCAAACTGCATGTTCAGCCACCTTAATTGTGGCTTAAGGGTAAACTACATCCTTTGAACTGATTAATCTGTTAATTTTTTCTGTACTCTTTTTAATACCTTTCTAAAGTACGTATGGATTGGCCAAACCAATGATTCAAAATGTAGGCAAATGAAGACAGACACTGGAGCGATAGAAAAGGGAAACTGTAACGACCAAAACAACTATATATGTGAAAGGCCAGCATTAACAAGTAAGTTGTCTATTATCTCCTTCTATTTAAAGATAATTGTGTGATTGAGAGGAACCCATTTGTGCCAAAGCAATGCAGTGGTAAAACCGGATTAAGTGTAACAATAACAGAGATGTATTACCAACATTCCCAACAAAGAACTCCATACTGGCACAAGTTTGTCTACCTGGCGATGAAATGGTTTTTGAGAATACACAAATGACTTTTATAACTGGTAGCACAATTACCGATAACCCAGCCTAGAAGCGGTGCCAAGGAGATGAACTTGGAACTACGAAGAAAAAACTCCCGCTAGCGGCTAGAGCGGGAATTGAGCTCGGGACCTTCGGATAGCAGTTCCAGCGCTTTAAATTATCGCTCAGCCACGCTACCCATAATCATACATGACATCTCTTACTGATCACGCTTTGGTTCCAAGGGTAAAAGTCTATCAGATTCCTGAGAGTGGTCTAGAATATAGTAAGAGCTCCGCTTTCAGGCTTGGCTAAATTAGCTATATTTTCATGGTTTTTCTCCAGACTTTGAGCCGAGGGACCTTTGTCAGATACTCAATGGTTTTGAAACCTTCTTTCATTTTGCATTTATCTCTAGGTACTTTTTGTTATCAGTACCCAAGCAAAACTTCATCTGATCCCATTACAGTCAACTGGGTATTTCCAGAAAACCTTTGTTTCAAGTATGACAACAAAGCAGTAAAAAGCCAAGAAGTAACCATTCAAGGCTGTATATCTGCTGATCAATGCAGACAACTTGATGAACAATATTTGCACTGTTGTGAGGGAGATCTGTGTAATAGTAGTAAGTATAATGGACATAGAAAAGCTAAAAATTGTTAATTTAGCCAGGCACGCCGTGCAACGTTGAACTCAGAAACAGGGAGAAGTTGGCTTACTATTTGAAGATTCGTGAAGAAGGAGAAGCCATATGCTTAGAAGCGAGATAGATTTAAATATATATATTTTATGTAAAATTTAGTAAATGCGCCTGTCTTTGCTTTTGTTTTTTTCTTGTTGTTCTGTTGTTGTTGTTTTTTCAGCGCATAGTCGCGTTTCCAACATCATTTATAATGCAATTTCAATACTTTCCGTTGCAGTTATGAACACTACGATATCAGCTGAACCCGGAAATCGGAAAGTCATTTACATCTCACTGGGTGCCACCTCAGCTATTTTGCTGTTTTCAATCCCTGTTTTCGCCTGGTGCTACAGAAGAACGAAATTAAGGAATAGTAAAAGGCTTATGTAGCTTTGCTAACCACCGTGTTCAGGGTAGTTTTATCTTTAGATGAAGGTGTATCAAAAACACATAACCAAAATATTACATTTAGTAGCATGTAATTTCAGCGAGATGTTATTGGCTAAATTACATCAAGTGGCCACTTATACAACGTCGCGTACCTGCCTGGACGACAGTTACCAAGAGGTCATCAAGATCATCACTTAGGTTGCAATTTCTATTGAAAGTAATCAAACATTTGTTTTAGCCAAGGGGCTGTAAACCTTAAAAGACAATGCAAAGGATAGATGTGGAAGATTAATATCTTGAAAATTTATATAACTGAATTGATTGACAAAGAAATTTTGCGTTCGACATCGGGAGATCGTAACCGAGACTCAAACACCCAAGAAGGCTGAACAAGAACTTAAAGAAACTCAACTTGTAGTAGTCTGGGTCAAGTAACGGAAAACGGAAGGGTGAGGAGTAAAGTCCGTATAGCTGCCTTTTAAAAATTTCACAGTTTTCTCCCAAGCTAGTCCTCTCGGCCAAATGTTCGCTTTGACAAACAAACGCTTTTGAGCCTATCTAGGAACAAGGATTTATCTCTGATATCAACATATCAAAGTATGCCCATTGAGGTTGCGTTTTTGGAAGACAAAGGCCGCGCCCTATGTTTCATACATTCTTTTGTGTTTCGAGAAGCGGCGATAAACCTCTGATCGGGTATGATCGGCAAATTTTTGGTGCCAGTGAAATTTCCTCACTGAACGCTGGTCTAGTGGGGCAAATGTGTTAAGCAGTACGCAAAAGGACAGGGGCTGGGTTAGTCGGACGAGAAGGCTCAGTGAAGCTTTATTCATCAATGAAATTACCTGAGTACCAAAATGAACAATTTCTGTTAGACCCGTTTACACGGGTCCTGACGAATTTTTGAACGGAAGATTTTTTACCTGCGCAACCCGTTTACGCGGAACCCGTGCAAATTCTGTGAAAGATGGCAGTACTGTTTACCTGTATTACAAAATGCAGATCTGTGCAAGTTTTTTTGCTTAAAAATTTATCCGGACCCCAATAAACGGGGTCTCAAAGTGCCAATTTCGCTTTAACTATTACCTACCTTCAAATTTTATTCGCGTGGAAATTCGTTGTACATCGACATAAACGCGCACGAAAAGACATTTCCGAAGCTTCTGTTCAAGACTTTGTTCCTCGGTTTCTATATACCTCTACTTCTGCGCAAACTACCGTGTACAAGCCGGGTATATGTTTCAGGTTGAAAATATGGTGCTTGAACTGATAACAACCAAACTATCATTACGACTACTTACTACTGCATTTTGATTTATGACAATCTATACGATTCTTGGACATTAATCCAGCTTTTACTATGTTATTTTTCTCCAGTTCACCTGATTCACAACTTTCTGATAAGTGGGAAATTCTGCCTGAGCAAATAGAATTCGAGGGAGAGCTAGGGAGAGGAGCGTTTGGTGTTGTTTACAAAGCAACCTTTAGACAGCGTGTCGAGATGCAGGTCTTGGACACTGAGACTTCAAAACGGCCTTTATTATCCACAAAGAAAGCACCACAGGTTGTGGCTGTCAAAGTCTTACATGGTAAAAAATACTGTAGTCTTCATAAAGAAAAAGCCTTTGATTTTGCAACTTATTTTCAGTTCTCTCTATGCAACAGAAATGATTTCTTTCTTCTTATCTACCCTTTTGGACCTAAGTCCCCAAAACTCGGCAAATATGTCAACAAAAACCAATGTAAAGGACTAAAAGGCCCTGAAATTTTAAGAATTAGATGATGCAAGCCCTTGTGGATACTCTAATATCGATAAAAACTCCCATGCGTCAAAAGATTTTGTCCTCCCCCCTACCTTTAACGATGAAACTGACAGCACTATGAGAATAATCATTCTGACTGCCAGACTTCGATGGTACTCTCCTATGTAAGCTATGTATGTACGTATGTATGAGCGGCCGTCAAAGGATTAGCCAGGGAGCAAGCTCTCCGGGGAGCTCAGGCGGCCGGGCGGGAAAAGGAAGGAGAGCTTGCAACTACGTCTCTAGAATTTATAATGAATATCTACATCAAAAAAGTCGATGCGGATTGCTTATTGGCGGAGATGACATTAGTTATGACGTCATTACTCTTGGCACGTGTTTTTCAATGTTTGTTTACATTCGCGTTGATTGGCGGAAATTTGGCAGCTCAGTCGACCAGGAGCCAAAGGGGAAATGGAGGTGGAATTCAAATCTTAGGCTATCAAAGTATCAAGTCTCTGACGCCTTTGTTCTGAATAGTATCAAGTCTAGAGAAACCGCTGGTGTCGTTGTTCTCGTTTTATTTTCCTAAAGCAACGCGGAGGCCGACGGCAACGCTAACAAAGAAAATTATCCTTTATATAAGCAAAACAACAACTTTGCACTTGCATCACGCTTTCTGTACATTTTCTTTTTCTTTTTTTCAACTTAGATACAGTCCTTTAACATCCAACTGTAGTGAAACTCACCAACATTTGACAAATGAACGACATGGAATAAAAGCGATTAAATTTTAAAAGGCGAAAATTTGCTTTTTAAGAGACGCTTCCGCTGCCGTGGTCGGTGTTGCTTACCAATTCTGTGTTGAAGTCATTACTGTGCCTATATCACTACACAAAGTGCTCTTCAGTGAAAAGTCATGAAGCGGATCATGGAGAAGATATGACACAAATTTCATCAAGGAGCAATAATCATAATAATTTTTTGGTATTTTTTTCCGGCACAGCTTTTAAACTTGGAAAAGTTGGTCCAGCTTTTTCAAGTTCAATCTATGTCCATCCGTGGCAACAGACGACAAAAACCACTTCAATGCCTAAAAAAAGCCTTAAGTAACAAAACTAGACCATTATCTTTGTAATAATACACGCATGTGTAATGAAATGATGACGAGTAAAATTAAGAAATAATTTCACTTGCGTTTTGTCCAAATCCTTATAATTTGCCGAGCCTTTAGGCGAGGGAAATTATAAGGATTTGGACAAAACGCAAGTGAAATTATTCCCTAAGTTCACGAGTACCCCATTTGATTACCTATTAATATCATGGTTGACGAATTACGTTAGCAAACTTGGATTTTTGACACGTTTATCCTGAATCGTATCGATCGAGAACTCCACTCTCTCAAATGTTTAGACCTTAAATTTGGCTTACAAAGTTCAGAATTTTTCAGACTTTTTCGGCAAAATACCTATTAGAATCCTTCCTGATGTTCTCTTGTGTGTTCAGGTTTTCTAAAGAGTCTTTTTGTGCCCTGACATCTTCATTCACGGCATTTTAAAACTTCGTCGCCATCTTGACACTGAGACGTACGGAAGGGTTGCCATGGCAATTTTGTAATTTTACACGTGAAATTACAAATTAACGCTGAAATTTTGGGCCAAAATTAAGGAGTAATTCGTCACCTATGATATTAATGCAAAACTTTCAGCGCGCTCATTGGCTGAGAGCACGTCAATTTATCCCAAAAAATGCAGAAAGTTAAAATTTTTTGAGTGCAAAAAGTTGAAATTAGATTGATTGTCAGGCTCAGGTGTGTTCAGTTAAGGCCGTCTGTCAGTAGAATAATCGACAATTTCTTTATGTTATTATTATTATTATTATCATTATTTTGGTGACGGTGAAGACTATGCGGAAAGACGTAAGCTTAAATCGCAAATCATGTAAACATAAAGCAATTCTGAGTCCAGCTTCATTCTCGCGGCATACTATCAATCCAAGAAACCACGCGAAACAATAGCCTGAAATACTAAAATGCAAAATTATTGACTGACGACCAAAACATGAAAAATGTCTTGAAACAAAAGCACTTTTCTAATTTTATTAAGCCTGATTGGAGGAGTAGTTTCATTAAAGTGTTTCATTTACAGTCGTAAACTGTTTTAAAAAAAGCTTGTGTTTTTTTAACACAAGGCCATACATCGTCTCAAATTTATCTTACAAGTCACTGTAAGAAACTTAAAATAAGTATGGCCGCCGTTAAACGAGAAAAAAAATGCAATAACTCAAACTCACCGTTACTGTTCTGTAAAAGCCTGCATGAACCACCACTGTTGCGACACTTTCCTCAATCAAAACCCCAATAAACAAAGCACAACAATGCAAAGGAATCTTGTTAGCAGTTGTATTTCTTTCCGTGTCGGCAGTGGAAAAACATGAAAAGTTAAAAACTTAAAATGACAAAGGGCTTGAGTTCTCGGTAAACAAATTTCTAGCTTAGCTTCTGTGATTTTAGCCATCAATATCCACCTCTCAAAATTTAGACCAATCTTGGTTGACGTTGTTAATTGTAGGAGGGAAAGGAGAGACTTTTGACAAGCGGTGAGACGTAAAAGAGGAAAAGCAAGTCAAATTTTTGCATGTATATTATTAACAAGTAATCACATGGTTTTTCTCGTGCAATTTGGGATAAATCAGCACTCGTAAAATTTTCAAAGACCACAAATTGCACTCGAAATCATGTGTTAAGCTCATTATTTTTCTCTTGCGAACAGCGGTTAATGACTGAGATAGGGTAAACTAAAGAAATGGTATCAGGGAGCGCGCCACACCCACCTTGAATCTTCCAGCCCTCACCTTCGATCGAGGCTGCTGGAAAGGTACACTAGTAAAGTAACTAGTAAAGTGAAATGTAACAATATTTTTTCGACATTTTATCACAAACTAAAATCCATCGGTCCAATTGTGCATCGGAGGATGCGTGGGATGTGATTAAAAAGGACGCATATTTCATGCAAATGAAAAATTTCGCACTGAATTGATAATATTGACACAGCAAAAAAAAAGTAAATAATAATAATAATTATAATAATAAATAAAAATTATCCAAAAAGAAACCAGCATCATTTTATTCATTTGTCGTTAGATGATCCATCTGAGGCACAGAAAGAAGAGTTCACGTTTGAAATTGAACAGATGAAACTGTTGGGCTCACATAAGAACGTCGTATCCATGGTTGGATGCTGTACGCTTGAGGACAAAAGTTTTCTGGTCATAGAATACGTTCCGTATGGTGACCTGTTGACATGGCTACGCCGTGGAAGAAAAAAGGTAAAAAAAGAAGAAAACTCATCTTAACGTGTTTTCGCGTACTGAAAGGGTACCCCCCCAATTTTTTATAACTATACAACTGCCAGCCCTAATGCGTGCTTTCAAATGACGTCTTCAAAATTCAAACTTAAGAAGTCATCAATCCTTCCCAGTTTTTAGTTCATTAGAGCAGCTTAAAATCAAATTAATATCTATACAAATTTTCACTTCAAAAAGATTCTTGCCGTTTTGTTGTCTAGTGCGCTTGAATTTCTAAGCTTTTGCGTGACGCACCATTTACATGGCGGAAAAAGAGAGGTCATGTAGATTGAAAAAGTGACCTATTTTGGGGAGATTTTGCTATCTGAACAGTTATTGTGCTGGGAGAAGAATTTCTTCAATATTTACGATTTCCTCGAGAGATGAATTCACGTTTTCGTAGCAAAACCCAGGGCCAGATGTGTCTGTTGGTTTCCGGCCACCATGTTGGTGCCCATCCAGATGGCAACAACATGGAGTCTTCATACAAAGCTGTATAAGTTTGGATAAATCATTCTTCCCAATATGTCACATATGAAAAATTGCACTGGCCTGCGTCTTGGCGAGAGTCTTTGCATGTTTACCTCCTCTCATTTCCCAGATTCTGGACTTCATCTATTGAACGATTTTGATTTTTATTTCTAATGGCGTGACAGTGAAAACCCCCAATAG
This sequence comes from Porites lobata, assembly GCA_942486035.1. NCBI lineage: Eukaryota > Metazoa > Cnidaria > Anthozoa > Scleractinia > Poritidae > Porites > Porites lobata. The sequence goes on along the minus strand of CALNXK010000002.1, from coordinate 7,973,070 downwards.
AGACGGGAAATGATGACGCCACAAAAACTATATTTGTGAAATTATGGGGTTGGTTAGCGTACCGTCTCCTGAAAGAACAAGGTGAAACCGTTCGATTGCTGGAAATCAGCCCTTTAGTGCAAATAGGTGGCAAGGTATAAGCACCTTTATGCTCCCATGACTCCAAATGAACCCTTCTAAAATAGGCCTGGATCATAAACGTTACGAACCAGGCCAATTTTAGAAAGATTCGTATGGAGTTATCAGAGCAAGACGGTGCTATATTTTCCCACCAATTAGCACTAGCAGGCTGATTTTTGGCAAGGGTCTTTTTTGTTCTTTTTCTTTCTGGATATGCTAACCAATCCCATGTTTTCATAAATTTGAGTTTTTGTGACGTGACACTTCTTTACTCAGTCAGATTATGTACTGTGGCTATCACTGACCCACATTTACGAAGATGCGAATTTCATCCCCGATAAGTCCTTGTTATCGGTGTTTTGTTATTGAGACACTACATGAAAAATTGTTCTTATTTATGTTACTCAGTGCTTATGAAAGCACATATTTTGACATCACTTTTCCTTTATTTATTAGTATTTATTTGTACCGAAACTGACGTCATTATTTGCTGGATATCTAGAACAACGCACTTAAAGCTTCCGAGAGATCATATGCTGACAAAGAGGCTCTGAAAGATCAGGGAGAGACCAGAGATCAAGTAGGCCTATTAATAAAGTGTTTTATACTGTAAGCCGATCTTGCGAGCCCTCAGTCTCTTGGTTAGCGGTGTATGGAATGTGTAACGAAATTGTAACGCGATCAAAATAAGTTTTCGACGGCTTTTGATGTTCTAACGACAAACACATCTCCTCTGGACCCTGTGTAAAATGGTTCGGGGACCACACAAGAAAGAAGAAACATAACTGAAGTAACAGAAGCAGTTTTTTATTCAAATCTCGTTATGTACCTACGTTACAGAAATAATCGTTGCTTCCCCGGCAAAATCCTTATATTTCAAGACCGCCGACGCTCATAATTTGAGCTCTGGGGTATATCTATAGTGGAATGAATATCAAATCAGAAAAAGTTGCTGCGAAGCCGGAAGTATCGACTGGAACTTTTTCATGGAATTGCCACATAAACTTACTCACCCAATGTCGAATTAACGGGTGAATCACTAAGAAATGTTATAACCTGCTAGCAAGCTCTCCCTTTCGATTCGTGAAGCGAACCAAGCAAGCCACGAAAAGAGTCCGAAAAAACGCACGAGCGGGAAACGAAGGAAAGGAGAGCTCTTTTCCAGCCACTCGCTCCCTCGTCTTCTTTGACCTTCTTTCGCGTGCCGCTGGATATCCCGAATGGGGCGCATGCACTTACGTGACCAAAATTCAATATCGTCATGATAACCGACTTCATCCGCCAAATTGGTGTGCCATCGTAAACAACATTGAGTAGCGTGGCAGCAATATTTAGAGCAGATTTTACACTTTTGAGAAGACGCTAGAATAATATTTATATAGTTTTCAGCACGGTTTTCTGCCTTTTCGTTAGCTGGCCTGCTTAACAGGGAAGAAGCGGTCTAACGTCGAAAAAGTAAGGTTTTTTCGTGTCCAATCCATGTGTTATACTCAATCAAGGACAGTACACCGAAGAGCTGTGACAATTCTGAGCAAGGAAGAATGTGGATCTCTGCGATAAGTAGAGATGACTGATAATATTTTATAAGGAGATCGGGTTTGCAGCCGGCATTTCGTTTCAGCAGAAGCTGCGAAAGATTGGGATCGATTCAACGTAAACTGGGTCCCTACCCTCCACCCTGGGAATTCAAAACAGCATGTAAAGGATCCTGAAGAGGCAGCTGCTCGAGCTCGGAGAGCTGCCAAAAGACGCAAAAGTCGAGCAGAGACCGCAGAAAAGGAGGTAGAAGAGAAAGTGAGACGATTGGATGTTACCGGGGAAACAGCTGATGAGATATTCTACGAGCAGAGCCCGAGGCCGAGAGGCTTTGGATGTTGATGACAAAGATCCAAAAAAACAAGGAGGAATTATACGACAGTCATGACTGTAGTGTTGTTAATCACGAGTTTATCACGTCACGTGATCTGTCAGTAAAAGTACGGAGTTATTCTTAACAAACAAGCATGGCGTTGTTTTCTTGTTCACTCGGTAGATAGTACATCTGGCGACGAGGATTTAGCCAGCGAGCAAGCTATGCCAACGAGGATCGAGCCATTCTAATGCAATAGAAGCTCCTAGCGGAAAGCTGCCAGCGTTTTCACAGAATATTTCACACACTGATACAGTCAGCGACACGCTCCAACCACATGGTGGTTTCACTTCCAACTTTCCCATCCTTCGATGTTCATGCAGACGGCAATGAGGGGTCACGATGGCAAAAATGGCTTGCACAATTAGAGCGAATGTTTTAACATTAAAAGATCAGTTCCTATACGGAAAAGAGCGTTATTACCTCATTATGCAGGTCCAGAGGTTGACGAGATATTTGATACCCTGCCAAATACTGGCGACAACAGTGATTATGCCACGGCGGTCGAAAAGCTGAATGAATACTTCTCGACACAGACGAATATAGCTTATGAAGTATTCAAATTTCGTCAAACCAAGCAAAAAGACAGCGAATCGTTGAATAGCTATAACGCAGGACTTCGTCAACTAGCCAAAACCTGTGAGTTCAGTAACATTAACAAAGAGATAAAAGAGCCTCTTATCTTAACCTGCAGTTCTAATTCACTAGGACGCCGATCACTACGTGAAAATCTTACACTTGATGCCATTTTAAAACTGGGAAGAGCCTTGGAACTTAGTGAAGAGCAAGCACGCCAAGAAGAAAAAGCGGTAGCGGACGTTAACGCAACAGAAACCAAAGGAAGCGAGCGACCTGGTCGCTCACGTAAGCGAAACGAACACTCCTCGCAGCCACGTTTCAGAAGATCTCAGTCACGCAATCGTCAAAACTAAAACAAGCGAAACAGCAAGCCCGGAAAATGTGTTAATTGCGGGGGATATGCTACTCAAAGGAATCCATGTCCAGCCCGAGGAAAATCTTGTAACGCCTGCGGTAAAATTGGACATTTTGCTCATGTTTGCAGAACAAACCCTTCTGCGGAAGATGGAAAAGTCGCTTCTTTAGGAACTGACTATTCATCTGAAGACGAATACGAGTTCGCGTACACAATTAATTACATCGAAAGCAAGAAGCCACCGATGTGCCAGGTACAAGTAAATGGAAAAACTGTAGAGATGATGATCGGCACAGGTGCATCTGTTAACCCTTTAGATGAAGCGACTTTTCATTGAATTGATTGTGGTAACAAACTCCTAGAGCATGCTCACAGCAAGATTCACTCTTATGGATTTGATACTCCCCTGCCACTGCTGGGAATACTTTCAACAACTATCAAGTCCAGTAGTAATAGTACTACCACCCAGTTACATGTTATGAAGGGAAACATGGGAAACCTCCTCAGCTGCAACACTGCACAGAAGCTTAGATTGATTACAATATCTGTTAACACTACCACTGTCACAGATGTGAACAAGGACAGCCCAGAGTCTCTACAAGAGGAATTTGAATGTTTATTTGGAGGCATAGAAAGACTACGAAACAAAATAGTTAAGTTACATGTTGACCCTGACATCACACCCAGACAGCAGCCACACAGCAGCATTCCCTTTCATGTGCGTGGAGACGTTGAAAAGGAGCTTGAAAGGTTAGAGAGATTGGATGTCATCGAAAGAGTTGAGGGCCCCACACCCTGGATTAGCCCCATTGTTGTAGGACCCAGGAAATCCGGAGAAGTGCGGATCTGTGTTGACATGGGGGAGGCGAATAAAGCAGTCAAGAGAGAAAAACACCTCATGCCAACTATAGATGACCTCATAGCTGATTTACATGGTGCAACTCATTTAAGCAAGCGGGATCTTTCTTCAGGATACCACCAACTCGAACTAGCACCAGAAAGCCGTTTTGTCACAACGCTCAGTACCCATGTTGGACTGAAACGCTATAAGTGCTTACCATTTGGAATATATGCAGCATCTGAAATCTTCCAAGAATCGATCAAAGAACTCCTTACAGGCCTACCCGGATGTAAGAACATTTCAGATGACATCATAGTGTTTGGAAAGGGAAAGATGAGCATGAAAAGAACCTTCGTGGTGTTCTCCAGCGACTAAAAGACAACAACCGTCGCCTCAACGAGGGCAAATGCGAGTTCTCTAAGAGTGAAATCAGGTTCCATGGCCATATTTTTAGTTCCAGTGGTGTCAAGCCCGACCCTAAGAAAGTTGAAGCGATACGCAATGCAAGCTCACCGCAGAACGCCAGTGATATCAAGTCCGTCCAAGGCATGACACAGTACGTATCCCGTTTCATTCCCAATTATGCCACAATCACAGCCCCATTGCGCCTTTTCACGCGACAAGACAAGCCCTGGAAGTGGGAGCAGGAACAACAGGCAAGCAAACTACCCAAGTAGATGCGGAGATGCAGGCTCTTATTAAAGCAATAGAAACTGATCGGTGGACAAGCCCTGAAGTTCAGGATTATAAAAGATTGAAAGATGAATTCTCAGTATACAATGGAGTAGTGTTGAGAATGAACAGGATTTTCATACCAGTCACCCTCAGAAGCAGACCAGTAGAATTGCACATTTAGGTCACCAAGGGATTGTTAAGACCAAGCAACTTATCAGAGACATAGTGTGGCTCCCAGGAATAGACAAGGTGACAGAAGACAAAGTAAAAACTGTCTCTCGTGCCAAGCAGCGACAGCGAAATCACCACCAACAAAACCTCTTCTAATGATCACACTTCCCACTGCACCTTGGAAAGAAGTTGCAGTTGATTTCGCAGGACCATTCTCAAGTAGAGATTACATAGTGGTGGTTGTGGATGAATTCAGCCGTTTTCCTGAGGTAGAACTACTCACTTTAACATTTTCCAAAGCTGTGGTTCCAAAACTGGACGCTATATTTTCAAGACAAGGCGTACCAGATATTTTGAAGAGTGACAATGGACCCCCCTTCAATGGGCATGAGTGCAAAACCTTTGCTGACTATGTAGGATTTAGGCACAGAAAAATCACCCCACTCTAGCCAAAAGCAAATGGTGAAGCCAAACGTCTAGTTCAAACTCTTGAGAAAAACCTCAGGATTGCCCACATAGCAGGCAAGAATTGGAAGCAGAACTGGGAAACTCCTCATACCACAACACATGTTTCTCCTTGTAAAGCTTTGAACAGCAGAAAACTCAAGACTTGGCTACCTGAAACACCAACCACCTGCTACAAGCAGTAACAGTCCATGTTTCAAGATCCATCAGCTAACCTCGCACAGAGAGATGCTTTGCAAAAACAGAAGATGAAGATCTATGCTGATCAAAAGGGGAATGCTTAAGAGAGAACGATCACACCGGGAGAGGTTCTACTCATCCAACATTATAAACAGAACAAACTTAGCACACCATACAATCCCAAGCCTTTTGTTGTAAAGGAGAAGAAAGGTTCAATGATCACAGCAAGCAATGGATCAGACACTTTCACAAGAAATTCGTCACACTTTAAAGTTGTCCCTAAACAGCTACTGCAAGACCACAGTGGAAAGAACGATGGTGTAGAGAATCCCACATCTGTCGGAAAGGAAGACATCCCCTTGAGATAATCGCAAAGGCAGATTAAACCCCCTGTTAGATTTAAGGATTATGTACATTTGATTTCTGTCAATTAGACTTCCGTTCAGAAGTTTTGAATTGTTCATGTTTTGTTTTCTTATTCACAAGTGACATTTGAAGGACTGATCTTTCGGACACGATTTTCAGGCGAACACTGTCGTTATTTTTACGAATTGAGAATGTTCATTAGTCGGAAACAGATTTGCAAAGACTTTTGATGTGAGTTATTTTTAGGTACCCAAGAAGAGGAGAGATGTAATGTTGTTAATCACGAGTTCATCACGTCACGTTATCTGTCAGTAAAAGTACGGAGTTATTCGTGACAAACAAGCATGGTGTTGTTTTCTTGTTCACTCGGTCGATAGTACAATGACCAGAAAACAATGAATGCTGAAACTCAAGCGCCAGAATCAAGGGTACAAATATAGTAACCCAAAATGCTGAAACGCAAACGACTGAATTTTAATATTTATTTAAGCAAGCTGTCCTGCAACCTTTTACTGAGGAATATTTTGCTACTCATGATGACAGAGTGGGGTTTTGCAGTGGTTTGGCGGGTTGTGATGTGCTCAAAGCAACCTTTTTCTTTCATCAGTCCGTTCGTCACTCGAAGGAATAAAAGCTTGTCTTTGTTTCAAGAACTTATTATGGTATTAATTAAATTAAGATTGAATGTTCCTTTACCAGATTAGCTTGCCTATATGTGTGGGGCTTCTCTTAGTACTGTTTCAAGAACCTTCTCTACCGGGTTAACTGTGATGGATATCAGGCTTTCTCCTATCATCAGATGGCCTGATCGAGATGAACTCTGGCACACAATGCAACTTTGTTTTCAGTTCTTATTTGGAAAAAACACCATTATTATTGGCTAACATTCAAGAGCGCGACATTCAAATCTTCTAGCAAGAGCACAAACATTTTCGAGCGAGTCATTGGACTCCTGAGTCAAAAGTATTCTATCATACAGGGAACACTACCGATAGATTATTTGACATCCTCAGAGAAGACTGGAAAAATTCCACTTATTGACAGAATGATCAGGGTTTGTGCAGCCGTTACAAATCTTTCGCCATCTGTTGTTCCTTTTGAGTAAGTTCATCAGCTTTTGTAAGACATTTATATCTTTGCGAACATTAGTTAGACAGAATTCATGTTTAATACTCCAAAAAAGTTATGTCTGGCATTGTATTCAGTTCTTATTTGTATTGGCTTCACACAATAATACTTCACAAAAGCATAGCAATGTAGAATGACGCAAAACAATACAAAATTCAGCAATGTCATGCATAAATTTGTCAGAGTACTGGAGAAGTACGACAAAATGTTGCCGGAGAAAGGCAAAAAGGACATATTGGAAAGAGCAAGCCACTAAGCTTAAGTGCAAGCCGAGTGAGTTCTACAAGACATATATGCCCTTTCTGACTGATAGGGACGAGGGTAACACAAATGAGCTTAGCCTAAGTATCAACGGGACCATCGGTAGAGATAAATATGAGGTTTCTTATCACTTGTGTGAATATTTTGTTACTGCACATGTCTGATGTTTGCCAATCAAGAATTAAGTGATCAATGAAGTTGTCACGTTAGTTATTGTGTTAAATTTATTTCAGACTTACTATTTGAAATGACTATTCCTTTCCAATATACAGGTCCATTGGGCAACCATATTATTTTCTCTTTAATAAAGTATTAATTCCTTTTCTTGAAAAATGTTTTACCTGAGGATGTACCTTACGCAGTCTAAAATGTAAGAAACATTTTCAATACACCACATTTTTATTTAGGCGAGGTTAAACACGAGACAATGCTGGCCAGCGGTCTCTGTTGCTAATCGTATGTGGGGCGGGCTTAGGGCTTTTTCAGGGCCCCAGTATTTTTACAGTGCTCTTTTAAAGGTCACGTCATTTCACACGCGTTGCCTTTGCTTGGGCTTGTGTAGAAGCCTTTTTGCTCCCAGCCCTTCCCTCCCTCTGGTTCTTAGTAAGTATGCAAAAAATGTTCCATTGAGGTTCTCAGTGTGCCGGTGCCTGGTGGGTGCCGCTCACAGGGTTGTCGTTGTTACCTTCACTCTTGCTTGTGCCTCTTCCAGTTTAATCAGGCAACTTCTTCACACCCATCTATTGGCGATGGGTTTAAAGACTGATATAAATGGGTTCTCATTTTTGTGACATCAATTGCAATGTTTCAGGGTGTATATCATCAGCAAGATATGTAGCAAAGGCCACAGCAAATACTCCATGGTCACTGCCATTTGGCTGTTTTTGGACAGGGAAAACTTGAATGCCAGTAAAATTTGAACGTCCATTAAGAATGAGTACCTGCTGTTGTACTTCATTGACAATAATGTTATGATACCGACTGTCATATAAGTTGACAGTGCCATCTTCACACCCTACTGAACCTACACATACCCAGTGGGCATTACCAGGAGTATATAAAATCTGAATAAATTCGCCATTAACCTGATTGAAGTTCCTGACAGGGCCCAAAGTTGGTCTCTGTAAGCCCTCCAAATCTGGATTAATGTTTCTGAGACAAACATATACTTCATGGATAATATCACAGTCAAGCCAACAACTGGGTGACAAAATCAGTCGTTAATGCCCGTCTTTTTGCTTTTCATTAAGCTTTTCAGAAGAGCATTTTGAAACTCTAGTTATCACAATGCCATCATCAGATGTATTCAAAGAGTCATTTTTAAATGACTCTTTGTTGTTAAAACAACCTTTTCGATTTGTTCAGTTTTTCCCCCTGATTTACAAACCGTACATTCCCTAGTTGTCATTTGCATTTTTTGGCATCCTCTTGAAGTTTAAGCAGGGCAAATGAAAAAACTTTCCACTTAGACAAAATGGGTTATGGCATTTGAGCATTTTTTCTGAACACAGTGGCTTCTGTTTGCACGTGCAGGCAAAATGTAATTCACTCCAGAGCTTCATCCAAAGAAATCTTTTGTTTGTATCTTGATTTTTCATTTCTGGCTGTGTGCAGATGAATTTTTCGTTTATCCGATTCCATGCCTCGATGTAGAACAAAACACTTGCGATATGCAAGCAGCACTCCTCTTGACCCGCCATGCATCCCACACAGTGAGCGAAGAGAACCGTAACCGTTCTGCTCGGTTTTTATCCAAAGTGTGAAATATGGATCGTTCATTCTTTGTGAATGCCTGACTTTCCCAGCCACTATGTATTTGTTGCCTATTTTTGTCCTTTAACGCTGCTAACAAACCCTGAAACCAGTTGGCTATAAGCCTGCAAACTTCTAAAAGCCTTAAATTGGTCCTTTCTGTAACAACTCGAGACGAGCACCAATAGCGAAAGCAGATCCATGGGTTCGACAGGAGACAGGCACTCTGGATCGTATGTTTTGTCTGGTATCAAGGCAGGATCGATACCAACACAAGAAATCTTCTAAAACGTTTTTTTCACGTGGGGATCGAGCGTGTTCGCATAATCTGAGAGCGGATATCCCGCCATGTTAAAAAATATAGAACACCAATATGGCGGCTCAAATTTCCCGCGAAAAATGTGACGTCATGTGAATACGCTCTATAGAGAGCGTTGCAACTTTGAAGCCAATCTGGCGATCGCCAAAACTTTACCTAACCCTCCGTCCAAGTAATTAGGCCTTGTAGCTGCTGTTTTGACTAGTATTTCAATTTATGTTCATTACACGAAGTAGGCTTAGGCCTTAGGCCCTTGGTTTTGTTTTTACAGTCACCTTTAGAATAATTAGCTCCTTTTCTTGCTGGTTTTCATGATGTGATCAGAGTCTCTACAGTGGCCTGTGAAAGAATTTCTCATGCAATATGTAAAAGTTATGTCTTTCTTAAATTTTTCAGGAACCGGAGTAGTACCTCAATTGAAGAAATATTAAAATCATAAAGACGCTTTGAAAATCATTCTCGATCACGTCGCATTCCATACATCTTCGAAAGTCTAGCAAAATGAATCTGCAGGAGTGTATCTTTTGTGGCTTAATTTTAATATTGCTTTTGTCTGATTTTCTAACTGTAAAACCGGCGAGAATTTTCCGACAGGTCGCACACTATCATAGGCGGGATTGATCGGACTTCTCTCAACTTTAGGAAAAACAAGAAGGCAAACTTTTGAAGAAAACGTCAGAGGAAGAGCAAACACATGTGACCATGGAAATGACCTCTTTACGTCAGAGTGACGTCACACCGGACATGGCATCAGCCACTGACAATCTGCCTGAAGTAAGAATAAAGTACCTCACCTACAAGCGGCCTCGTCTCGCGTTACCAAGGGTGTGATGTAATTTGATATACAGCTGGAAATTTCTTCCCAATAGCGCGCTCTCATTGGTTGCCTCGAGGTCACATGACTTCTAAAAATGAAACTGTTTCACGCCAAAATCTCTAAGCGGGTAACTTTGCAAAAACTATGACGTCAAAGGGTAACAGGGCACTGTTACCCGCGAATGTTGATCGAGGATCGCCGTTACTGCGAGGTTTAATGAATTTCCAGCTATCAGGAGCCCTGCAGCTATATAACAACACACTTAATGACTGGTCACGGGGGAAACAGTTAATTTTGTTTCCCTCGAAATTAACTGTTTCCCCCGGGACTAGTCATTAAGTGTTTAATATTTCATTTGTACAAGCTTTGGGTGAAGTGGAAGGTGACGCATCGGGGCAAAGAGATACAACGTTACAAAAGACCGCTGGAAGGGAAATTCTCTCTTGAGTAAAATTCTCTTCTTGAGTAAAATGAGTTTAAATGAGTAAAGTCACTCCATATCTGCTCTTCGATCAGTCAAATTATATCGTTTTAACACAGGTATCCCAAGCCATGAATGAGAATCGTTGGTTTATCCAATGGTTTAAATGATATTTTACGTGACCGCGCTTTAGGAGTAAAAAACGTACCAATAAAAATGCAATCGGTTGCCTAAACTTGTGTTATATTTTAATTTAGGCATTACAGACAGTAGCTTTGACTTCAAAGCAATATAATGTTACACTTTTCCTACATATAAATTGAATTGCCTTTTTAAAAAATCATTTAGCAAAGGCTCGAAGTTGAGAATGAGGCTATGGATAATGAACATTCTGTAAACCAGAAGCAAGTGAACATTACCGTGTATCCACCAGAAAGCGTCAAAGATACCGTTCTTGAAGTGATTCCATCGACTTCCACTGAAAAACATGTAAGAAGACCTTAATAATTATTCAATACTACTAGCGATTTGTTTACTTCCGACTTTAGGAGAACGCAACGTGATGGTTGTTGTCCCGTGCTACCTTATTGGTCGCACATTTTTGTCGTTCGTGGACCATTTTTTTTGTGTGTGACATCTTGAATTACGTCACAACGCCTTTCTTCCCACTTTCACGCTATCTCGATTCGCGGACTTGACATTTCGGAGAAAGTGGCTACTCTAATGAATCTTGTATTTAAATGATGTGTTTTCTGTTGATGAGTTATCAGCACTCTAAGGTGCTAGCAGGTGCCCGAGGCTTTCTGGGTAAACTTCGTGCGGTGAGGCCACAGCTAGGGGCTTTTAAACTGTCGTGGTCTAATTAATCCCAGATATTTTGAATACCTTTCCTTTACTCGCATTTGGCTCGAGCATTGTCAGGTTTTATATCTTTAAGTCTATTGAACTGTTATTTGCTTATAAACGCTCTGAGTAACCTGAAAATTTGGCTGTTTTAAGCTAGAGCACTAATTATTATCTTTTTTGGTAAATTCATTTAGGAAAGGGCGGAGTGGAAAGTAACCGACAAAGAACTGCTCAGCAGCCAAGGGTTAACTGGACAAAGTCAAGTAAAGCCTTCCTCCGCCATTTCGCCTTTGATTGAAAACTTTGACGAGGATTCCAGTGAAGAAGAGGGTGACGAGGAGAGCTTTCACACCAAACAACTGTTCTCATTTGCTTGGCAAATAGCTAAAGGAATGGTAATTACTGTTACTTTTTATTGTTTTATTCTCTACAAAAAGTGCCCGACGGGGGGTAATCTCTATAATGGCCCACAAGGGGAGGATTCGCCTAAAAAGAGTGCCTTTTTTAGGCTTTCTACACGAAAGGGTAGGGATTTCATTAGTTGAAGTGTATGAAAGGATACGGAAATCTGTCATTTCGTCATTTCGGTTTGTAAAAAGACATAAAAGAGCTAACAGAAGGATTTTATGGCTGTGAAAAAGTCGAGAAATTTTCCGGCTTTATGATTTATTCGTTAAAGAAATTGTATTTACAAGAGTTAAAAGGGATGCAAAGATCTAAACTAGGTATGGGAAAGAAGAACCATAAATTATATCAATGGTGTAGGAAATGGTAAGGCGTTGGATCGCGGGGCGAAGCCTCCCCGTATGAAACTTTGTTGAGTACTCCCCCGGATAACGTTTCTTTTGATTGTTCCTCGATTCTCACATCCAAATAGATAGTGACGACAGGGGATGCCGGTCAGACTTTTGACTATATTATATTTTGGGACGAAGGAGAATTCATTTTGACATAGTGTTTCAACAAACACTATTATTCAAAAGCCGTTTTGAAAGTCTATTTTATAAGCAAGGAATAAGGGACTGTGCAATAATTATCAAGAGGGGGCTGAAAAACCAGATGGGCGGGGGGGCCGTTAAGTAAAAAAATTGCAAGATGGCCGGGGGGGGTCAAATTAAAATTACTCTTATTACAGGGGAGCCTTAACTTTCATTTTATGTCATGTGCCTCTGCATTAAATTGTAATTAAACAATTCCACATGCATTATAAGACAGGAATTCACCCTAAGGTGCTGAAGTCCCAGACAATCTCCTGGGCTTCCCTGGTAAAACAGTTTGCTCTGCAAAGGTCCCGCAGGCATGCCGTGTCTGTCTTTGAGGCAAACAAATGTAGGGTTTCATGATCAACTGTTTCCTGTCGGGGAATACCAAGTATGTCCGGCTCAAAGTCCTCAGCAGGGGGCCTGTCTCCTCCCAAGGAACGGAAAATAAGGCACGCTCCTTTTCTTATGTTTTCACAAGCTACGAGGTTCCTCTTTCCCCTTTTTTTTTCTCTGGTCTTTCCTTTTTCTTGCTTCAGATGTTGTGGACTTGGTGCCAGTTTAATATGTCGCCTTATATTTAGCCATCACTCTGTCCAAGTCCTCAACAACATGTAGCACAGCCTTGTCAACGCCAGACTTGATGTAATGCCGTTTCTCATTGTTGAAATTGTGAAGGCAATTAAGGCCAGTCTTAAGTTTGCCACCCTAGGTAAATAGGCTGTCATCATGTTTAGTTATGTTTCCTGTGATGGCATGAAGCTTATCCAAGATGCGATTCGCCTCCCTCTTGCATGGCCTTATGTTGATGTTATCATGGGGCTTTGGCTTCTTCTCCTCTCGGAGAAGCCTTCCAGCACAAGTAGGGTTGTCGGACAACAAATAGCAAAGACAGTTTTCAAGCTTTTCAACTTCTATGCAGTTACATTATATTTGGTGTGGGGGGAGAGGGGGGGTAGTAAAGAATATTAAGACATGCGAGAGGGGGAGTTGAACTAATTCTGCGTTGGCGATACAACTACACAATTTAACCTTTGAAGCTAATTTCTCAGCTCCCCCTCCCGATAATTATTGCACAGTCCCTAAAGGATAAATGGTTTAATTTTCCAGATGGTGTATGATTTTTTTCAAATCAAATAGCAAATCAAAAGTCCCTTAACTTACGTCACGCGTCTGAACTTGAACTGGCCGTTTGAATCAGTTTAGTGCTGAAACTATACTTTTTATTTGTCCTGTAATTTTTCTCTTTCATCCATCATCTCCTGTTTGCCAGTTTTAGCCCTGTAATTTAAGTATCATGGTATTAATATTTTTCTGCTTGTTTTTCCTGCTTCCTTTATCTAATCAGAATCATCTCGCCGAAAACAATCTTGTTCACAGAGACCTTGCTGCCCGCAATGTTCTTGTTGGCCGTGACAACCAGATCAAAGTGTCGGACTTTGGGTTGATGAGACAAATCTATGAAGATGTCAGCAGCTCAGCGAAGTCCAAAAAACTTCCTGTGAAGTGGATGTCCCCAGAATCACTTTTTCAAGGCGTTTGCACAACCAAAAGTGATGTGTGAGTTAACGATTCACTATTCGAAACCATTAAGTTGGCTATGGAGATCGATTGGCCAGTCTATTTCAACAAATCGACAAAAATTGTCTTTGGTCTGTACTCTTAGCGACCATGGAAATTACAAATGTTCAACATTCAAGTGTAACCACCAGCCGCAGGTGACTGCTTTCACTGCAGGGATTTTACAATAACATTGACGGTTTTTAACGTCCATTTCCATTGAAGTTTATCGATTTGTACTCTTATTGACAATAGCTTTCGACCAATCAGCGCGCGAGAAGTCGCTCAGTTGTAGGCGAAGACACGAAAGGGTGGACACTCGCCTTGACGCCTATTTTCACAGAAAGTTCATCAACTAAAAAGAAGAGAGGGAAAATAGTGTTAATACAGTGGGTATAGTTATGACATTTGTGCTTATTTATTATTTTTTTAATATAGTTGGTCTTTTGGTGTTGTTCTCTGGGAGATGGCTACATTGGGTGAGTAAACCGTGTTCGGTATACAAATACTGTAGGTATACCTATCGATAGGGTGCCAACGAGCAAATCATGCGTATTTTGATAGGAATTCCTTTTTTCCGACATTTGGCAGTTTCTTGGTCCCTTCCGGTTGCAAGGATTATTTCATTGAAAAGGTGTTATGCATTTATCGTATACGGCACGTTAAAATTGTATTTTCATTTTTTTATATACACTCAGCCAGGTTTCGAAAAAAATAGCGTTGTTTTCTTTTCCTTTGTCGTTCGCTTTAGGCTTTTAATTCTTTTTAATTCTTTTTTTTGTTCGTTTGCTGGTTAGATTTTTTCCCTAACATCAGATTTTCCAACAGAAGAGAGTACATTATTCGTATCAAGCTAATCCCTTATCTCCTCGTGTAATCAGATCCTTTTTAGTGGTGAGAATTGCTTGTTTCACATAGAAAACTTTTGTTGTTTTACAAGCTTCTCCTCGTTAAAAGGTTGCCCCCAAAATTAATACAATGCATCAAAGTACTCACGTTTCTTGACTGTAGGGGCCAGGTTTGACAAATAAACTTAGGTAAATTAATACAGGAAGTCGCGACGGCAGGAATTGCGTGAAATTCTGTATTTTTAAAAGCCAATCACACTCAACTTCAGCCCGGGCGCCACGTACCGCCTTTTGATTGGTTGACAACTGTCCCACAACTTGGTTTCAGGGGAATCTACCTTACATTAGGTTACACTTTTTGAAGCTCGATCGAGAATTGCTGCCTATTGTCCAGTCTTGCGCGGCTCTATTCTGCTGCCGCCTCGCCAAATTCTCGTCTTCGCTCGGATGCTCGTTGCCAATAATCATGCTAACCTACAGGTTAAAGACTGCGTTGCGCATTGTTTCCTGGAATAGAAGAGAGGCCTTATTACTAAGCACCCTGCCTTCTTTGAAGACATATTTAAATGCAAACCTCAGCCCCTCTTTAATCACTATTCTTTTGTAAAACGGCTTTATTGAGTGTGGGGAGTATGAACAATCAAGATATCTCAATATGAAAGCTATCTAAGGTCAGGGTCCATCGTCGAATTTTACTTTGGACGAACCCAATGGTTTGTCACATGTAAAGTTCGACGTTTGACTCTGCAGACATAATTGATTTTTTTTATTTCGCATAACATTATCAGGGGATGTACCATACCCCACGCTGACCAACTCAGAGTTGTATCGACTGCTTGGCACTGGTTATCGCATGGAAAGGCCTGACATGTGCTCCGATGACGTGTACGTACCTTAATCAGAATCGTCTTAGCACTAACACTAAATAGATTCCATTGTTTCCACGCGTCCTTTTAGTTATAATTAGAGGTGAACGT
>CALNXK010000002.1:7942500-7955000 GCA_942486035.1 Porites lobata | reverse complement strand
TACAAAATGAAATAAAATAAAAATAAATAAATAAATATTGGAGGAGGGTCATCTCATGCTAATCTCCTCGTAAGTAATCGCGTAACATACTCTTAAAAATATTTAAAGATTTGGCAGATTTGGCAGAAAGGAGGCCATTCCAGTCCCTCACTGTTCTTGGAAGATAGGGGTATTTTAATACATCTATACTTGCATGTTCAATAAAATATTTAAAACCATAAGATCGACGAGTCCGACTTTCTGTTGCTGGAGTCAAGTACTTAGACTTATTTACATGAATGATGTCATTTGAAATTTTGTACATTGTGCATTAAAGACAGGGTAAGTTGGGAATTTCATCATAACATCAGTTTCAAATTATAGTCTCTGATTCGCCATTTTCGTGGTTCTGGAATCTCAGAGCACAATTAGATTAATCAAGACTGAATTATCGTAGCATTTCACTCTGTATAAAATTGTAGAATGTTACAATGGATGATTAGGAATCGTGAGCGGGCGTCCATCCTTCCACAAAAGTGAAAAAAAGTAAAGTAAAAAAAAAAAAAGGCCTGATCACAGGTTATCCAGAAAGAATCTGTGCAATATGATGATAATCCATACCTAAGGCGAAACAATTAAGCCACTTAGCCTGGCTGGTCATGGATGACACTCAGGCGTCGAAATTAAGGGGAGGGGGAGGGAGGGGAAATTTGCGCTTTTCTCCCTCTTTCTCCCTCCCCTTTTTAGCGCGTTCCACGCAGGCGATAGGTCCCTTATGGTTACTGAGCTTCTCATTCAGTAATTTAGTCTGACAAGGTGGGATGCGAAGGATTTCGTTTGGTGACTTAAGCGTTACAAAACTGGGGATATTACGTGCCTGAACAGGTTTCAGTGTCCAAAACCAGCTAAACCCGGGAATCATTGCCCAAATAAGTACAGTGGAACCCCGCCTTACGTTCACCTCGTTATTACGGCCAGTTTTTTTCAGCCCGGTAAAACGTCCATGCATAAATTTCCTCATAAAAAAAAGCGTTATTGCAGTCACCCGTTAATACGGCCAACGGCCACATTTTAAAATCCCAAACAGTAGAGTCTCTTATAATTTTACCCCGTTATTACCGTCACTCGTTCGAAATTTGGAAAATCAAAATGCCTTTGACGTGTCAATTTTATTGAACTAGTAATCCGCGCTTATTCTTGTACAACTGTTTTTAGACTACAGTACACTTAAAATGCACTTGTGGCGATTTAAAGCTGAATTTTAAGTAGTTTTTTTTTCAATTACTGAATGCGATATCTACATTCTGGTTGCTTTTTAATGAGAACAGTACGGTGAATGCGATATACGATGTATTTGTCATTTTACGGCCCTCAAGTCATGAAATTTAGCCAGGCCCAGTTATACAGCAACCCCGTTAATACTGCCAATTTTTTTGGCCCGTTAGTGACCGTATTAACGGGGTTCCACGGTAAAGGGTAAACCCCTTTTTAGGACGGAGAGAGGCCAAAACTACAGCATCACGCCCCGTATAGGCTGATTTAGCAACAGAACGGGAACGTCATTTGACGACGGCGCGCATAAATTAAACAACTGGCTTGACCAATGGCAGAGCCGTAAATTGGGCACCGGAAGTCGCGTTTAGTCCTTTCCGCGTGCTTTCCCGTCGTCAAATGACGTTCCCCTGAATTTGCCGAAGCTCCCCGAAGCTCTCGACCAGTCCATCCTCAGAACGTGGCCCCACCAAGCTCACTTCTAGGAAAGAACGTAGTTTTATAACATAACAAAAGTAAATCGCGCGCTCTGATTGGTCAGTTAGCCACTACCATTTGCCCGTGGGTGCACGCCAAGAAACTGAGCTAGCGCGGTAAACTTTAGGCAAATTCAACAATTCTCCTCTCCTGACGGTAAAATACACCGATGAAATGTACAGATGAAAAGTGGAAGTTGAAGAAAATACTAAGCTGTCGTTTTGAAGGAAAAAAGACAAGAGATCAAGCGACAAATTTGCCCTGGATGAATTAATCACTGTTTTCCTCCCGGCTAGAATCGGCTGAAGGATAATCGAGCGAGCGAAGATTTAAGGTACATTTTGTGTGTTTTTTATAGAAGAGAAAGTCTGTTTGAAATATAAATTTATCAATTAACATTGTGTTATTGACTTTTTGGTCAAGCTGATGCTAAATTCAAGCAAATATTTTAGGAAACACGCTCAAGCTCGCGACAGCTTTGTTGTGAAGTTTTCATCGCATCGATTAAAAATTTTAGTTGAGTTTAAACGGGCACATTACGCTGGAATAAGCGAATTTCATTTGAGTACAGAAACATCTTGGTTCTCAAATAAATTTTTCAAAAAATAACTTCTGGGTGTAGTATTTTGTTCCTCAGTGTTCATTCATAACAGTCGTTCATAGAACGGTCGAAAAACAACAGCTTCAGCGCCGGCTGTGTGTCGGCGAATTTCAGTTGCAAGTTTCAGGGGCACCCGACGACAATTTTCAAAAAATATCTGTTCGGAAGACGATTTGAGATCTAGAATTTTCGGAACATTTGTTGTAAAATTTCTTGCTTGCCTTCCTCTCCTAGGATTTTCAACATCTAAAAAATAGTATAATTGCCCTTTTTTTAACGGATTTTTACCCTTTAAAGGTGACCTAGAATTTTCGGGAGCCTTTTTTCTCACTGAAATTTTCGAAAAGGTAAGTTTTGATCCCTATAATTTTCGGATCACCAGACTTTCAGCTAGGAAATCCGAACAGATGAAAAATTTTTAGGGGATAAAAATATGCCTATATCTACCGTTTAAATACTAAAAGACGTTTAACAAGGCTATGTTTAAGTGGTTTTGAACTATACTCTCGATGGGTGCCCCTGAACTTTGACTTTCATAGCTGGATTTCCTCAGACAGATTTCGATACAAAGCTAGTTAATTTCTTTTTAAAATTAGTGTTACCTGTTATTCTAATTTTCTCATTTCTACTTACGTTTATTTCAAAAATTGTCACATAAATAAGCTTGATAATGATTTCATTTATTTAGTTTTAGCTTATTTTTTAGAGTCTTTTTAGTTGGTGTTTATAGTTGCAGCTATAGTTTTCCCTCGAAGTTTTTACCCTAACATTAAGAGCAAGTAGACAGATGCCATTCAGAAAAACAACGAAAAACGTTGTGCAGTTTACCTGAAGACGGAGAACAGTTGATTCAGCGAAAGAAAAACTCAAGGGCAAGTTTTTGAAAAACATAGAACATGAATTGTTTACGCGCGGGCAGATGGCAGCATACATGAACTCGTACCAATGACTCAACCGAAGGCAAATGGAAAATAATGTTTTTCTCTTTTGATTATGTTATAAAAGAAATGGTAAACGTTGCAGCTGTGCAACCATGGAGTTATGGATGCACTTGGGAGGTTTAATTTGCTAAGCACTCAAGAAGCAACCTCCCGCGTGCATCCATAACCCCATGGTTGAACGCTGCACGTTTACCATTTCTTAATTTGACTGCACATGACAAAGGGATGCAGGGCCCTGGCCTCATAAGTAGGAATAGTGTCCTAGAGAGGACAAACTGACTTCAATTCCGACTTCAATGAACGACTCTGCGGGATGAGAAGCAGTGGCGAGAAACACGTCATCAATAATGTAAAATGACTTTTCATCCATTGCTCTGTGCTTTTGAAGATTTTTCAGTTCAACGAAGTGCATCCCAGCCCTCTTATAAACTACTGACCGATGATAACTACATGACTTCTTTGTGCATTTGTTGAACGTACAAAAATACACAACTAATCTTAATGGTCGCTCAATAGAGGTCATAGAGGCTCGTCATAAACCGGGTCACTGATAACTTATTATTATCTTTAGCAAAAACATCAAACGCGCGACGGGGGCAGCATTACTGGTCCACAATCGGTTGCCACCTTCTATCTCGGACTGTTTTACTTAATCATATTAAGCCAAACTTAGTCTGTCAAGTGCTTGATTTCCGCTGAATAGAGGCGAATTAACAATGGGAAAACTCTCTTGGGGACGGCACAGTTGGCAGCTCACCGCCATAACTCTCACACGCGCACGCGCGCGCTAAAAAAAGGGAACTCCAGCTGATCTGACAGGCAGCCCAAGCGTAGTATGGTTGTTGCATGTGGTACAATATTGCAAAATGAAAGGAAACTATTGAAGATGCGTCCGGGGCGGTAATAGATTCAAGGAAGAAAGTTATTAGCAGAAGTTAATTCTCAATAAAAACATCTCTTACGTTATTTGAATTGCGTGTTTTTGCTTTTTTGCCAAAGAAAAAAAAAAAAAATGAGCTGCCAACGATCGAATGAAGAAATATTTTCGTTGAGTTGATGGGACTGAGGGGCCATGAGGATCTAGGGAATTTCAAGCCCATTTGAGAGGGGGCTTAATAGAGACGGGGGGCTTATTTAATTTAGAAAAGATGATGGTATGAGTTCTCCGTAAAGAACTAGAGTACAAAGTGGAAAAGCTCAAGCACAAGGAGGTTGGAGGTCATGCACCTTATAAGGATCAGAACCAAATCCGAACTTCCAGAGTTGGTAAATGAACCATTCTGTCTCAGTCCACACGAAGTTTTACGGTGGAGATTGATTGTACATTCTATTATTTATTAGTGAAGAATAGTTAGGGAAGGAGAGGGGGGGACTTATTAACTTTCTTCCCCAGAAAAGGGGGGGGGGCTCATTAAAGGGAGGAGCCTTATTAGAGATTGAAAGGGGGGCTTAATAGAGGATACGGCATACTTGAACTGATGCAGTACGAAAAATATCTTCTTGAGCAGCAAAACCTTTGCGGTGCTTAGGGCTTCGAGTGCGTCAGGTTTTAGAAATCTTGCTTGAATGTACTTACAGCTATCCCAAATTTCCCGTCCTTTGAGGGAGAAGGGTGGAATCGAAAACCGCAGACACAGATCACAGACGATCTGGGGCCAAGGCTCATTTGCGCCCGCAAGGTATGGCGGTAACAATCAAAAATGCGGGAAACGAGAGAATATTCACAACAAAGGGATTTGAGTGTAAAAATACCGAAAATGATGGCTTTTTCCTCTAAATTGCTATAATCAGAAGGTAACCATGGCTCTATCTAGTCCAGAATCACCTGTTCCGCCACGCCGGGTTGTAATTAATCGCACTGAAAACCCGAGCGAGGAACACGAGGAGCTCAACAAGATGGCGCACGGCTTTGTGGCAGAAAGTCGAAGGTTTGTACTCTTGGTTGAGTTTTCTTTTATGTAGCAAGGTTTCGCTTAGTTGTGTTATTAATGGAGGGAACTTAGATAATTTACTGAAATTTTAAAAGGTGTATATGCACACGAGCCCAAGCCTAGCTTGATTTATTACGTGGCCATATGCATTATTTCTATTTTATGTTCGATCAGTGTGAAACGCAGACTGCAGACTGCAGACTGCGAACCAGGGGTTAGAATGCAGACTGAGTGTAAAATGCAGACTGCAGACTAAGAGTAAAACGCAGGCTGGGGTAAAATGCAGACCGAGCATAACTGTAGTCGTGGAAGGGTTTAAGGGCAAAAAAATCCCGCAAATATATGTAAACGAACACTTACTTGACGACATCTGCTTTCACAAAATCCATTCCTTTCTTCTCTGGAACGTCGTTGACGACCCGAAAACATAATCGCAATCTTGAACCTCTTTCCTGTCTGAGAGACTTCACGCTTCAACTTTAGATGCGAAGTTTTCGATATACGTGACCAGGGACCGTGAACTGATACAACACCACGATGTTTACGCTTAAATGAAAGCTGCCGACCCAAAATACTGTACAGGAAGAATTATGGCGATAAAAAAGGGAGTAAATCATTTCAACAACAAATAAAGATGTTCTGCAGGAAATTTGGATGACCTTCTATGAAAGTATTGCAAATCAAGGTACGCAGACTTAATCTGTTCAGATGTTCATTGAAACTTCAGGCGAATGTGCAATACACTTCGACTAGGAAGCGAAGTGTGTAACTGATACCGGCTACCTGTTTCACCGATTTGGAGAAGAAGGAGCACAAATGTTTAAAAAAGGTTACAGTCTTTATTCTGCATTTTACACCCAGCTTGCGTTTTACTCTCAGTCTGCAGTCTGCATTTTACCCCCGGTCCGCAGTTTGCAGTCTGCGTTTTACACTGACCGTTTTATGTTCCCCACACTCCCCCATCCACCCCCACTCCCCCACTAATCTCAATCGATGAGGGTTTTTATGGGGCTGGCCTGAGAGATGTTCTGATTGGTTCGGTAATAGTAATAGAAGGCAGGTTTTTCTGAAGGGTGTTTTTACCCAAAACATCAATCAAATAAATCAAGGAGAAAAGAATAAAGCAATAAATCCTTCCTTGGTCTGTTGTTAACAGTCACAGCATCATGATCAACATGCAATGCATACCAGCAGCCTTTACTAACCCGTTGATTAGTTGTACAGTACTGTTTTCTCATTTCATTTTGTTTGTATAACCACTTATTTTACTCATTTGACCTTAAGACAGAATCCACCAGGAAATTGAATAATTTTGATTTTCAGTGGACAAAAACCTTGTACCAGAATAATTTAAAGCATATTGCATTCTTTTTTACATTTTTCAAGGGCTAAAGATGTAATTAGTCATCTGTAATAATACCAAAGAAAATTTCTTATTGAAGCCCAAGAAAATGAAATGCCAAATTTCACAAAATTGCATCTTTCACATGAAATTTTCAGAATTAAATTAAAATTACTCAATTAAGCAGTGGATTCCATCTTAATACTTGAGCCTCTTTATGGGTATTTCCTGTATTAAATGGACAGAAGAACATTCCACAAGGGTGTCCATCTAATATAATCAAACCTCACTTTATGGACACTCGCTTAATATGGACAGTTTGCTTTGTCCACGGGGTAATAGACCTAGTCACGGTTTTCAATGCCATCTTGACGAGCTGAGTGGGCAAATGCATGAGAAAGTACAGTGTTTGTATGAGAATCTAATGTCGAATAATTTCCGTAAAACGACTGTTTTGAAAAAAATATGATTTGTAAACTAAAGCTTCACTCTTAAGGATTCTACTGAAAAAATTTGAGGGTGTTACATGCACTAGAAGACCTAGAACCTTTTTTTCAAATTTACTATACATTTGTCTGTAAAAATTTCCTGGGAAAAATTGCAGACAAATATATGGAAAATCTAAAGCAAGCTTCTGGAGAAATTTAAGCACAGTAACGGCTCCCAAAATTTGTTAGTAAAATCCTCTGCTGTGTAACTTTAGTTTACAATTTATATTTTTTCCAGAATAGCCGTTTTACAGAAATCATTCGACATTGGATTCTCATACAAACACTCTAATTTCTCACGCGTTTGCCTACTTGTCAAGATGGCGTCAAAAACCGTGACAAGATCTATTAAGAAAGCCCTCACATTTTCTCTAAATTCAACCTGCTTATTATGGACACCTCACTAATATGGACATTTTCTGTGGCCCCCTCAGTGTCCAAAATAACAGGGTTTGACTGTACTGGTTTCACAACAACAACAACAACAATTTTTATTGTACCCAAAGCAGAATGTTATAGTTATTTTCAAGTTGTTAAATTAATCAATTAACTAAAAGGGGTACTGACTTCCTGAAATAACTAATAAGTTTAAAATGCCAAGAAGCCAGATTCAGTAAGATAATTTAAATAAGTTTATTGTGCGGGGGTACAATATGGCAGCATATCAGACTGTATACACACAAACACACTGATATACACATATACACTAGCACGTATTACCATAAGAAGAGCGAAAAAGAAGGATGGAAGTTACGAAGTACAAGTTAATTGGCAATATTAGTACAGTGAAAGATAATGTTGTTTTAATTTTGATTTAAATTGAGAAAGAGAAACAGCTTTGATCTTTTCATCAATTGAGTTCACCGTGGATGTCTGACAACCTTTCTGGTTTGCCTGGCTAAAAATAATGGTGACCTGGTTGGACACAATTATGCCCTTTCTAAAAGGAAAAAAAGTATTTTTAGGCCTGCTACTCCAAACCAACTGTTAACTCACTTTTGTAGCACAATATATGCCATACCACGTGAAGCTGTTTAAATAATTTCCATGCTTGTTTTGTTTACAGTGAAGATGTCTTCTCAAGCTATGCTTGCAACTCATTAAATCATAAAGGAATTAAACATCATCCGGGGGATATTGTAGAAGCTGGTTGCTTGGCGGTAAGTATGTATACTACATGTTTTTTGAAATGGCTTGAAAATCAAACCAAATTTGTCCCTAGTGTGGTAAAACAAGCATAAGACCTTGTTTGAGTCAGAATTTTCTTTGTTTCCTATGACTATGACTGTTTGACTTTCCTATGATTGCACTTAGGACTTTTCTTTCATCATTCAACAATACAAATCATGAAATGGCCATTTCTGTCTTGAAAGGAGGACTGTTGAGATCCAGAAATCTTGTTACCATGTTAAAGTGATATCAAGCTTTTCTCAATTATTTGTAGGGGACAAAGATAATATATTCCATTTTATCTGAGAACAGTTTATTCTCACAGTGTTCAACTGTCTGCGCTATTGATATTTTTGTTTTTAAAAAGGTTGTTTCATTTTGCAGGTTTTACTGATGATTATCTTTTTAAAGTAAAGGCACAATAAAATGGCTACTGACTTAATGTATGTCCCCTCTCTTTTCTAGGCACAGCAGCTACCACGAGCTAAATACCAGTTGTTTAAATCGCTTCCACAAGATTTAGTAGAGACAGGTGATGATAATTGACATACTGTATTTACTTTGACCAACATTCTGGTTCTGATTCTCTTGCTTCTTCGAGTCTCTGGTAGTTGTGGCTCTCAAGTTCTCTTAGTTTCCTTTGCTCTGTGGCTCTCTGTTTTGCCTGGTTTTCCTGATTCTCATGGTTGGCATTTCTCATGGCTCTTCCTGTTATCCTGGTTCTTGTACATGTAGTTCTCCTGGGTTTTGTGATCCTCCACAAGTACATGAACCAGCCTCTGAGGACTACAAGAACCACAGAAACAGGAGACCGGTGAATCATGATGCCAATAAGAAGTAGGAAACCATTTTAAATTCAAGAATCAGAAGAACCCACAAGACCATTGAGACCCTGGCAAAAAAGTGATGATATTGATGAAAAACATGTGCGACCATTCAAATGAGACCTCTTCAACTGTACTTTCACAATGATACCACACTAATGTTTTTTTTCCACATTTACATATAAAAACTCTTCAAAAATTTAATTTGAAATTTTTGTTGAATTCGACACTTTGGTTACTTCTTGAAAAAAAAAAAAAGGGTTTAAAATGAAATTATAGTTAGGCATTACTTATAGCAGCTTCCCCCCCCCCCTCTCCCCTCCTTTAATCAGATACCAAAGGGACAGAACCAAGTGTCTGCTTTATTATTGAGGTAAAGTAATATGTATAAAGTTAGATGTCTTTAAACTATGTGCAAATGGACATAACAACTCTCAACATTGTTGGCCCAACAATGTTGAGAGTTGTTGTGTCCATTTGCACATGTCTAAAAGTTTGACCAGTTTCAAACTTTGTGCAACAACTCCCAACAACATCGCAACAACATTGCAACAACATGCAACAGGGTGGGCCAATGGACACAACATGTAACATTCAACAATGTAGGGAGCTGTTGGCCAACAATGTTGCATCCGTTTGCACGAGGATTTAGGATGAAGAGACCTTATAGAGGTGTTTGTATGGAGGGGTTTGATCATATTTTAGGTGATAATTTTGTAATAATATTGATAAAGGGAAAAGTTGATAAGCCAATTTTTTTGTGTTCACATCAGGCAAACTAAGTGATTTGCAACTGGAAGGAGTTTTGTATGCTGTAAGTATAATTGTTAATATCACATACACTTTATTAATATCAAGAACTCTGTCAACAATTTGTCGGCTTTTGTATTGCTCTTTCTTCTGTCCACATAAAGCATTTAAAATATTTGGGAAAAGATGGATTTCCAGCTAAAAATAAATTCATTACAAAAAAGGCCCGTCCAGCTGCTGTGGATATGTGGTAGCAGAGAGTGTGTTATTGCACAATCATGGTCTTTAGTAATAAAATCACTTTAAACAGCATGAAAATTCATTTTATAAACTGCTGTTGAGTTTTAGTGTCAAAGACATCAGATGGTCCTTGCCAATGGACAGAGAGCTGGATTCTTTATAGGGGATGGTGCTGGGGTTGGAAAAGGAAGACAAGTGAGTACATTTTGTTTTTGAACAATTTCATGCTGTTAAGTCGATGATCTGTTACTTTGTTTATTTAGACAAAAATCAAGAACGTTGGCCATTTTCACTGAGGTGCAAATTTACCTCATTTTCATGCTTGCAAAAGCACTTGCCTTGTTTTCATTTTAAAACCATGTGATATCACTTGTGTTTTCCATTGCCTCCAAACCATGTGAAACCACTCAAGATTTGGAGTTGCTATGGCATTTTATTAATCTTTGATCAGTTGGTAGGGTGTGACAGTTGGTACGGGCGTGCAAAAGAACATACATGGTTGATCGTACAACCTTGAAAAGGTCTTAATTCTACTACTAACTGTCATCTTGAAAAGTCCTTGAATTTGGTTTAGGTCTTTGAAAAGTACTTGATTTCTTTATTAGGTCATAAAAAGTCCTTGAAATTCACAACCTTGTCTACGCCAGACACCTTTTTCTGTAAAATTAGATTAATTTTTGCCGAGGAAAATTCGGCTCATCCTTGGTGTAAGAATTAACCTGTAAAATTCACGGGTAACTATGCTATTTCTGCACCTCAGATGCAATTGCATGTCATACCCATTCATTTTGCAAAGTCTTATTATGGAAAGGAGTATAAAATAATGTGATCAATGATATGGCTGAAGAAGTCAAAATCGTAAATGACTCCATGACATGTTTTAGCCAATAGGGTGATCAAAGGGGGTTAAAGAATACCTACGATTTAACAGAAATATCGTAGTCCTTGAAAACTGTAATTTGTCCTTGAAAAATTCTTGAAATGTCCTAGAAATTTGTTTGTCTGAAGTTGTACAAACCTTGAATATAGAACTGTTTGACTTTAAGTCCATTAAATTTGTAGTCAAGATTACACTCCAGTTGTTTTCTACTGTAGATTGCTGGCATTGTGTTGGACAATTTTGCACATGGAAGATCCAGACATATATGGTTTAGTATTTCAGCTGACCTACGATTAGATGCCCAAAGGTGTGTTCAGATTATTTTTTAGCCAAAGTCTGATTATGTATTCAATGGAATTTTGACCTTTTAAGTCAATGATTTTAACCCATTCACTCCTACCTTTTAAAAAAAGTCTACTCTCTATGACTTATTGGCAAGGTAGGTTTTATTACAGATTAGAAGTCATAAACAGGATTTTCTTTTTCAAAATCATCTTCTGGTCCCTCAGTCGATCCTACAGGATGCCGGCAGGCAGTAAATTATTTTGCATCTTTGGAGATTTGATGCATCAGGGGCACAGGATGCACAGGCAGGGGTAACAAAATCACTGCAGCATTAAGTTCATAATTCCACATTTTTTTTGGCTCTTTTACATGTAACCCATTCACCCCCTAGAACAAAAATTAAATGGTCCAGGGGTAATATTGGAAGGAATATTCAGAAGCATTTACACACCAATGATCCAATAAAATTGATAAAATCGACTTTGGATTTGGATTCACTGATTCTGGACTGTGAAAGATTTTTCATGATGTGAATCCCTATAGCAGTTTGTTATGAAATCAGGGATGCTGGTGATTGCTATCTCTGTATAGCTGTATAATACTATAACCCTAGAAACTGACAAATTTCTTATTGTTTTTCATTTGTCAGAGATTTACATGACATTGGTTGTTTTGTCAAAGTGATAGACGGTTGTCAGCAGCTGGATAAAGAAACCAGGTACACAAACTCGAATACCACGGGTACATTATTAATTTTAGAGTAGGGCTAGAAGGGCCATGCCCTCCCCTGCCTTTTTGTCTTAAATCTTGTTAAATTTCAGAAAAAATTCTCTCAACGTCTGTCTTCCAGAATCTCAATTTTTGGATGAAATGCTCAAAGTTCTCTCTCTTTTGGAATTTTTTAAATCTTTCTCTGAATACTACAAGTTATCTACACTGGCTGGTGTCTGTTGTTATCATTATGTAACACAATATATTCTTGGACAAGGTACATAAATTCCTTTTCTTAATAATTATTTTCTAAGAGTTCTTTTTCAAACCAATCTGTGCATGCAAGTTGCATTAATTTTCATTTTCCTTCAATTCAGGTGTATTATTTTTTCCCCAAGTGATAATTTGATCCAAAATCTTTCCAAGCCAACTATTGCTTCCTACAGTACGGAAGCCGAGGAGGGACAATCCAAAAATATTTTGCAAATCCAAAAAAATATTTTAAATCGCAATGTTTTTCTCAAATCACTGTCGAAAAGTTTGACAAATCTAAAAAACTATTGCAAATCCTAAGAAAATTTGTGGATCCGCAAATAACTTTCTCAATAA